>BEWF01000052.1:553-153558 GCA_002583695.1 Pleurotus salmoneostramineus
GACTCTAGAGTACGCTTCATTTGAAGCTCTGGCTCATGCAAGCATCAGACGTTGGCAAGATGTTGGCAAGAAGAATGCAAGTTGCAAGTCAACAACACGGCGTCTGTCACTGCATGGGAGTCGTTCAGGGTCTCCGTGAGGAGATCTCCTATCCCTGATTACACCCAAAATCGGATTCAGGAGATGGCTATCGTCGTGCCGCCATCTGTCGTGAAATGAGTGTCCAATTCATCAACAACTTATCTTCAAATCCATCGCAGCCTCATTCCCATGACATAGGGGGGCCGACCCACACTCATGACGGTCCAGGCGAGCACGGTCATACACACGAACATCTTGAACATCCAGGTACGGCGTTAGCATACATCTCAGGGATCATGCTAACGATCTTGTAGGTAAATATGCGGAAAGGGACTTACCGGACTATTCAAACCGCAACTTTGAAGAGAGAGGCTTCACAGTTGGGATTGGAGGGTTCGCCGTTATCAGCTTCTCCGCGTCCATTGGTTGATCCCAATCACTAGCCCCGTTGGCTCGGGAAAGACGGCTTTGACGCTTGCTCTCTGCCAGAAACTTCGCAACGAGTATAATATTGGTACAGATGAAACACCTTCTCGTCTACAGCCTCTTCTATATCTAAGCGTTTCAACTCTAGCCACGGTTACCAACGACATCTTTACGCGTGAAGATCAGGAGTTTCTCATCAAGAATCGCGCCCTGCCGGCTTCTCGTATTCAAGCCATTGAAACGGGTGGATGTCCCCATGCAGCCATTCGCGAGGACATCAGCGCCAACATGGGTGCGCTCGAAACCTTGCAGGCTAAATATGAATGCCAATTGTTGTTCGTGGAGAGCGGAGGTGACAATTTGGCGGCCAACTATTCCAGAGAGTTGGCGGATTATATTATTTACGTGATTGATGTTGCTGTGCGTATCAACTCCATTCACAAGAACTGTACTGAGTGGGAATGATTTAGGGCGGCGACAAGATCCCTCGGAAAGGAGGACCAGGGATTTCTCAGTCCGATCTTCTTGTCGTAAACAAGGTGTGATGCGGCGTTGTTGGGATATGATGAAAGGGATGATAATAGCCTTCTACCCTCAGATTGACCTTGCTCTGTACGTGGGAGCTTCGTTGGAGGTGATGGATCGCGACTCGAAGCTTATGCGTGGGGATGGTCCGACTATCTTTACCAGCGTGCGTGAAGGCAAAGGTGTTGATGATGTGGTGAGTTTGATCCTTGCTGCGTGGAGGACGGCGGGCAGTCCGGGGAAGCCAGGAGCCGTTGGAGAGAGTGAAGTATGAATCATTGGAAGTTGTATGAAAAGATAACGAGATTATGCCGTTATCTATCATTACTATCTGTGAGTTTTGAGCATCGCGGTCGCGAATAGGCACAGAAGATGTGGTGACCTACATCAATCATCAATCTCCCTGGGGCTTTGATCAGTTTGGGACCAAAACATACGGAATTCAAGGAACAAGAAGTGCGCACATTCGATACCAAAAGACGAAATGACAGGTCTAGAGATACCTGCCCATACGCCGTGATCCCGATCGAAGGCTCCGGGAAATCACTGCATTCGTTTTATCCTGACATCTGTGGAAAGCCCCAGCGAGGATTCTCCCAAGTCGAGTATTGCGAGAAGTGATCAGCATCATATATTGGCCCATCAGCTTCTCCCGCAAATCCATGATGCTATCAATTTCCTGTGGGGAGAAAGGAGCGAGAGCGACGTAATATTGGCTTGTTCTCGCATAAGGATAAACGAAGGCACGAAAGAGCCCAGGTACTGGTGTTAAGGTGGGCGTTAGAGAAAAATAAAGCGAGCATTTTTGGGCAGCGGCGGAAATTAACCATGAAAGAGCTCGGGCAGGGAGCCGAGGTGAAGTCCTCGGAGAGCACAACAAGGCAAAGGTGGACCAAGCAAGGATTTGGAGTTGACCCACTACAAGAGAAGACCAACGAATTTGCAACGAATAGATGAGCCAGAATCCAGGTCGAACAGTGAACACGACGTCAGCCCACGACAGAAAGCGTCAAGGGGAGCTTCTCGTGGATATACACAGCTGGGAGTGCAAGCTTTGACTTCAAGCCTCAAGAATTAGACGTCGGGCAGCAAAGTCGTCGAATTGGATTTTTCAAGATGCGAGAACCAACATTCAACGGCACGGAGCCGGGCCGGAAGTCACGCGCACGATCGAGACAGGAGTGAAGGTTCCCAAACTTGTTCGGACCTCACGACTTCGACTTGATGTGTCCAGAACTATGTTTCTCCTTGCTTACTTGCGACAAGCTCTCTGAAAAATGCTTGGACGTGTCTTGACCTTCCGCTTACCATTGGTCAAACTTTCAAAGTGTCCAAGCCACCTCTTCTCCCAATCTTCTCCCGAAGTCGACTCTTCAGCTTCGAAGTCGTCAATCCTACGACGAAACATGGATTGGATGTTGAACATGTCGATGTGGCTCGAATGCTACCATATCTACGGGTCTCCAATCTGTAAGCTTCGAAATGCTGATCATTGAACAGTTCTGAACTTGCGTTGAACTTAAACTAGGGATAGCATTCCAGTTTAGAGTACTATAATCGACTACCATGGATGCTGGAGCCTACCAGTCTTCGTTCTCAATTCGTTCTATTCTGTCGATCTGGCTCGGAGCGGGACACAGATCCTTTCGCGGAGAACCCGACCAACTGACGCGACACGCCGCCACTAAACCGTGCCTGCGCTAGGACGAAGGATGCCCTACATGCTGCCAACTCAGTCGACCTATGGATTTGCGGGCTCCAAAGCTGTGTAGCGAATGAACATACTCCTTATGTCAGTGGTTTGCAGGGGTTGAAATCTGCGGACACTTATTAGAGGTAAGTCGGTCTATGAATCATGTGGATGGCTAATGCTGGGTATAAGGCACCTCTTGAGAGGGCTACGTGTAGGGCAATATTAGCAACTTGTAACGACAGACATGTTGTAGTGGAAATATTCGGGTATACTCTTCAAATTGGGCCTACTTATACTCCGGGACGACTGGAATGCTCCCCTCGGATCCCAGGCCAGCGTTTCTCCGTCCAGTAGGACAAGACCAACAGCGTACAGATTGTCCACTCCATGGTAGTACTCATCACGTACTCATAAGTCACGAATTCAGCCGTGAGTCCATGCTCGCCATAGTTATCGTCGTTGAAGTAATCGAACGGTCCTATGAAAGGCCCCAATAGACCGTAGCATCCTCTGACTACGAGGAGAGGCCATACGACGAGGAGGATGAGTAGTGTCGGATGGGGGGACCGCGACAGCCTTGCAGTCGGCTCAACAGGGACGACTTCCTGAGTCTGTTGGTCTTTGAGCGCGGAGTAATGGGGTGGAATAGGCTGCAAAGAGATCCCCTCGTTTGACACCTCCATCGCGTTCTCTCGATTGGCTTGTCGGATGGTAAAGTAGACGATGCCAAGAAGAACGATGTTGATACCCAGGAAAAGTGCTTGTCCTAGCGTTCGCATGATGTTAGATATTTTGATGGTGCTTTCGTCCGCGTCGCCCCCACTGACGATGTTCCCTCCAGCAACGATGAGCCCATTGCCCGTGACCAAAAGCCAATGGATGATCCCCATCCATTGTATACCCCAACCGCGCGAATAGCACTTGAACGACTCAACCGTCGCATGCCACCACCCCAACCACACCTCTTGCTTCCTTTCCAGCCACGAGTGACCCGATACAAAATGGCTTTCGTGCCATGCGATCACGAAGCGGTAGGCGCAGAGGACCAAGGTAAAATAACCTTCCGCACCGAGGACGAAGTAGGCAACGAGCAGGCCAACATTGGCGTAGCCGATTAATGCGAAGGCCAGCCCAACCGACTGAGCGGCCAGACGCAGGAGGACGTGAAAACCGATGGTTCCGTATCGAGACTTCAAGGATACCTTTCCGGTGGCAAAGAGGAAGATCAATACACCGAATAAGAAGGCGTAGAGGACGAGGTAGAGTATGGACAAGGTAGCGGCGATGTCCCAAGGCATGACGAAGACTGGTGGTGAGTAATTCACTGGAATAAATTCGTAACGTTCTTATACTTAGATCCAGCCAGTCAAAGATAGGCCGCAGCACTCGTACGAGAAATGTTTCCATAACGAATTTGCGAATTTGTGGAGGGATGATGATCAATGCGAGAGTGTTAACTGCGGAGAATTTTTTCACGACGTGTATTACTTCACCAACGTGTGGCGAGTCTCTTCTGAACGCCCCCCTTCAATGGTACAGGCGTAAGTGACCCAAGCAAATCATTGTACAGAACGTATTGGATGACGCAAATTCGAACACAATGGCCGTGTAGCCAGGCTCGTTCATATTCGTATGAAACTTGCTTGTGCTCGAGAATACGCGAGGTAGTGTTGCGAAGGGAGCCTGAATTTTCCTGAAAATAATTGACAACGCTCGGTGAAAGTCTACTGCGGATGGATGGCTGCGCCCACTCTGGCAAGTGACACTGAGGGACAACTTGAGGAGGGAGTCCGCAGCACGATGGTCCCTGGTTTCGCAGCGATCCAAATTTCGATGAGTGAATAATTAGTCAGGAATACCTCAACGCTGGAGAGCCTCCATTATTTTTAGAAGCAATCGAATGTGTATTCTCTCTGTTTACCATAGCTGAGATTAAATGGGGTATAATCGCAAAGATACAGACAACTTGAAGGAGTATATCAAACATCGAGCATGAAGTGCAGGGAAGGTATGGACCGAGGATATCAACGGCTGGAGATGGGACGAGACGAAGACGAGACGAAGGATGAAAAAACAATTACGAAGGAAAGATATGGATAGTGATGACAATGGGACATTTGAAGCCTTAGAGGGTTATCGGAACGTGCTGAGTTTCCACCACAGATCAGTAGACGGTGATCTAGAAAAAGCATAAGAACAAAAACGAGTCAGCAAACATTCGTAGAACATACTCGCTACTTCAAGCATCAAACTCGGGGACATCCGTCGTGAAGGGGGGTTGATCTGGATTCAAAAAGTGACTCACGCTTGGCTGCGCCTTGAGAGGAGTAACTTCGATGCGGGGCGAAGGGGGTACGGACAAGCTAAGTGTGGATTCGAGATCATCGGAGGCAGCCATCAATCGAGAGCCATTGATGCTCATTTTTGAAGGTTGTCTTTTGAGAGTGCGGACAGATTCGGTTGACGAGGAGCCGTTTGTCAAAGGGACGCCCATCTTTTCCTTGATTTTAGAGGCGGCGGCATCGATTAGGGTAGGTGCAATGTTCTTGATGGCAGTCTTCGCAGCTCCAAGCGCATACGGTCCGATCTTCTGTACCGTCGACTTGATGAAATCGAAGATACCTTCTTCTTGCGATTGCCCAGCGACCGATGTCACTTTGAGCTGGTTAAGTTGGTCGCGAGGCAGCTTCCTGAGAGCAGTGAGTGCAGCATCCGCCACTAAAGCACGCTTGAAGACGAGCTGCGAGGCAGATTGGGCAGCAGGGCTCACGGTGGTGGTGGATTCGAAGGAAGATTCGGCTCCAGCGCCACTGAGGAGATGAGGAATGATGTCGGTGACAGCGTACTTTGCGGCGCGAGAAACAAGTGGTTTCGCGACACTGACCGCCTTTGTGATCAGACCACCGAGGAAATCGAAAGCACCTTCTTCGGCTCCAGCAACCGGAACAGTCGCGCTGAGAAGTCCCTCCACAAAGGGCTCATCAATACCGCCAGCCTCCCCGAGAGAGATTCCAGTCAAAGGCTTGGGCGTGAGGTCTACCGTAGCTTCTTGGCTCTGAGGAGCTTTCACAGCTCTGTCAAACTTGAACCCTGCGATATCAAGTGCGCACTCCGTCAGTTGAGGAGCCAGTGCCGTGGCAATCTCATCGACCTTCGGTGCGTAATCCAAGTATTGCTTCGACATGTCCGACAGAACCGTCTGGAGAACAGGGTGATTAGGGTCCTGATCGAGGAGGTTCAAAACACCTTGGAGGGATGCCTCTGCTAGAACTGCTCGCTCTGCGGTTCCAGGGGCAATCGGTTCTCCAGAACGGTTGATGACAGCGGAAATGGTAGATTCTTGCCCGGCAATAGCACCCAGCAAACCACCAGCTACAGGCGCCACGATGGATCCGATAGGGCCAAGGAAGGGTGCACCTGCGGTGACTACTGAAGAGCCAACTCTGGCAATCGATTTCAACACATCGAAGAAGCCTTCCTCAACGTGATCGTCGTCAGATGGACGGTAAACTGGGGATGGGTTGTGAGAGGTTACAGGATCAACCGGAGTACGGGGAGTGGGAGGTTTGACAGGGCTGGGAGCGGGAGGATTTCGAGGATCGCTCGGGACAGCTACAGAGTCGAGGGGAACAACTCGGATCTTGTTAGTCTGGGGTGCGAAGCTTGTCTTTTGTTGGTTGAACAAGTTGAGGTACTTGGTGTAAGGGTTACCCCATTTGCCGCCGATAGAATTGCCTGAGTTGCCGGGGATTCCGTTGCCAGCACCGTAGCAATGCGTACCAATGACAACAAGCCCCTCCTTGGTCTTCGCGATGACCGGCGCGCCAGACTGACCACCATAGGTGGATAGGAAGTACGTGATCATGTGGAGCTTGTCTGTGTTCAAGTCGTAGGTGGTCCTCACAAACTCGCCATACATCTCCGCTCCTTTCTCTCCCTTCAGGTCCTTATCACCGGGGTATCCAACGACGCCAAGCATGAGAGAAGCGGAGGGCTCGGTATCGGCGAACTTGAACACGTTGAGGTTCCCCACAAACGGCTTGTGGACACGGATGAAGGCGACGTCGTGGGGACGATCGTTGAGTCCGCTGGGGGTTGGTGTTGCCCAGTTCTGTGTGGTAGCCACGTATTGACCATAACGGGGCTGGGCACCTTCCTTGATGGAGTCAACACCATCAAAACCGACGTAACATTTGAGCTGGGTGCAAGCGCCAAACCCGTAGGATCGGTCGTATACGACGTGCCCAGCAGTGATGAGCGTATCGGCGTTGACGAGCCAGCCGGTACCCATCATCCAGACTTCACCGTTGGGACTATTGAAACGGGATTGGATCTTGACGACGGCTACGTTGGAGAGTGCTATTAGTCCTGCGTGTACTCTATGACATAGCGGAAACTTGCTTACATCGGTATTTCCCGCCGTCTGCGAAATCTATAGCATTGATGCGCTCACGGGCGTCGATGCCACCGATGATGGACTCGCCCTCAGCACCGGCATTGTGAGTTTCAGAGACGATGCTTTCTGCTTCAGCATTGATCTGAGGACGGCCAGGGATATCAAGGATCCAAGTAGCAGCCATAGTAGAGGAAGACATGAGTGAAAAGGTGAACGAAAAGCGTTGAGAGGATTTCTGCGAAGAAGGCGCGGTCGATGAGAGACGATGGCGATGAGAAGCTGTGGAACGCATCGTTAGAGTATTTATACCTGGCAAAGGCAGGTAGAAGCAGTAAGGAGTCTGTTGGTGTTCTGGACAGAAAAAAGGAACAGGAACAGGACGCTGCAAGGGTGTTCGATGGTCTCATCATTCTGTGAGCTAACTGAACAAAGCGCCGTGAAGAATGAATAGTGCTGACGATCTTCGGAAGAGTTTGACTTCCAGCTAGGTTCGTCAGGCACAAGAAGGTACCATGGGAAGATCAGGAAGTCATGACAAAGAACGCTGGAGGTTCTACATCATGCCCTGGCCGCTAAGAAGGCGTCATTCGTGGATATCAGAAACTCTCTTTGCGGCCGCAGACGACTGTCACGTCGGTGAGAAGACTTGCCGAGGCGAGAATGCCCATATTCAGAGGCGCTCAATGCAAGCTGGGTCGATCAAGTCAGCCAGACTGTTCCACGGGGATTACAGTCTATGGGATGGAGCGTATGCAGGCTACCAGAATGCGTCTCTAAGCAAAGGAATAGCCGTTAACAGTAAGAAGCGGATGGGCAGCGAGACAGTTAAGGCACATACCCCTTTCAAGCATTACTCTCATCTGTCGGCGCCGATCAATAGGACTAACGGTTGCCCACATTGTTTTCTTTGTTCAAACGAGAAAGTTTGCGTGGCGAGGAAGGTACCCGAGCATTCGTGGGTATGGTCAAACATGCTTGTGTAGGAGACCCAAGGGGGCGTAGCTATCCAAATGCAGTTGCGAAAGCTGGAACCAAGCTTTCAAAGTTTAATCTTACAGTGTCAGTCGGAACACACGAGCGCACGAGCGGCACGACAGTATTGACCTACAAGAGTTGCGAGATGGAAGTGAAAGTGATCGAGAAAGAAAGGCTCAGCCTCGGCCAAAGGGATTTCTGAAGATCCTCTTCAACTTCAAGGTGGCTTCACAGGTGCCTCCACTTTCTCAGACCTGCTGGACATCAAAATCGATGAGAACCCTACTTAAACTGAGCCATAACTCAACACACCGATGAAGAGCTCACCAGAATAACTTTTCGTAGTATTTTACAGACAATACCTCTGATAACTCAGAACTCAGAGGCCATGCCGATTGGTGCACAAGAGTTCAACGTTATATTCAACGTTCACGTTGTGGAAGACCGTGGTTGTGCTTGGGCGCTTAGCACTGTTTCTGCTTGACTTCCACCGCGATTTTGGTCAAATTTTGGTTGCTATTTTACTTTCCAACTCAAATTCCAACCACGATGCTGTTGCCATGCGAAGACTGCTCGATTTCACTTCTTTCTATCCTCCGAGCCATCCTTCGGAGGCAGAGTCACAAAACTTACGTGGATACGCGTCACGCGTTTCGTGCATGTTGGACCTTGACGGTGATGCGTAGTTCTGGTTGGTGTTTGGTCCGGAACAGATGTAGATTCCACGGTGAGGTACGTCTATGGTGGGATATTTTGATCCAAATATATTGACGCGTCGCTTCTACTGCTTCGTAGAATGAATCAACCAATCCAACATGCCACGGACCACGGTTATCGCTGAATGACATTGGGTGATCCACACGGGACCTAAGAGTTCTAGTCGCGTCGTCCGTCGAAGCTCATAGTCTGGTTTTCGTGCTGGATGTATGCCCCATAGAGCCAAACGGATGCTGGCACCCAAACACCGAGTTGATCGAAAATAGTCAATCACAACTACATGTGCTTCGATGGACACAACTGCTTGCGGCCGCAACTGTCAGGACCCGGGCTCGCCGTGGACGTGGTTCCTTATAGTGTACCTTCCAGACTTCGCCGTTCCATCCTATCTACTCAGGTTTCTCACACAAACGCTCGGAGTGGTGAGGACACCGATATTGATGACTCCCTGCGGGGAACCTTGTTCCCTAAATGATCAGCAGACCCTCTTGCTCTGCGACCGATGTTCAAGCTTGATACTTCCTTACCAACGCCCTAAACCTTCAAGTTTGCACCCTTGTTCATCGCCTGTATGTCGACGATTGCTGCTACCTGGACCCTAAACGTCGCTGGTCTTCCTCAGATCAAAGCTGAGTCGAAAACCGAAACTTCCTCCGCCCATGATTCGCCTCAGGAAGTCATCTATGGCGTCGACACTCGAGAACGCACTAATGCCTTGGACTATGGAGATGGCGGCAAATATCGCTGTAGGTGGCCTTTATCGTCGCAGAGTTTACTCTAAAACGTCCCCTAGCCATTGTCAAGATTCAATCAAGGTTCGAGGGTCTAAACGGCGACTTCTGGATAATGGGAACGGGATGGCTTGTGTCCCATGACACCCTCGTTACTGCTGGCCATCTCGTCTTCGATCACACCCACGGTTATGGCGGTTGTACACAGATCAAATGCTTCATCGAGTACGATGGAGCCGAATCTGTGACCAAGCCTGGTTCTGGTGTTCAGTCTCGCTATGGTCGCTACATCGCCACGCCGCAGAAATGGACACAGCAAGTTGGTGGACACCTCCACGATGTCGCCTTCGTTAGAGTTCACAAGCCTTTTACGGGGAACCTCAACGTTTTCAGTTTCATTGACACTCAGCCTTCTGCTAGGGTCGTTCTTGGTGTTGTTGGGTATCCTGGCGACAAATTAGTCAGAGGGGAGAGAGGCGCGCAAATGTACTCGGAATTCATGAGGATTACGTATGGTCTTGCCGAAAACCCATCGCACATGATCTCGTACGACCTATTTGGCGGCCAGTCTGGTTCACCGATCATTGCGAAAACTAAGGATGGGTCGTTGGTCATCGGTACCCACTGCTGCCAAGACGGCGGGTCTGGCAGAAGCCTCGGAAGCTCCATCGGCGGGAAATGGGGAAACTCTTACACGAAGTACCTCGACTTGTTCAAACGACAAGCAAGCTTCGTTCCCCAGGTCAACACAGTCCAGTACATTTCCCTCGATTCTGCGCCGACCCTTCGTCGGACCTTAAGCTCTGCCTCCATCAGTCTGTCCAGCCCTCGATTCTCGCCTCCGATTGGTGAAAACTACATCGTAGAAGGCTTTCTTGATGTACTCAAAGCGATTGCGCGAGTTGGTTCAACGACCGTTACACCAGGTGCCCCATTCCTCGGACCTATTGGCTCTTTCGTAGCGCCTGTAGCGGGTGCGCTACTAGGAACCATCGTTGCGCAGACATCGTCCACCTCCAATTCGCCTAATTGTCCCACCGCTTCCGGTGCTGCAGAAAGAGCCATTCTAGCCGAATCATCGCTCCAAGCTGTCTTAAATCTTTACGAGCGCAGCCCCGACCATCCCATTGTTCAGACAGTTCTTTCCAACATGTCGAAAGAGTATATGCATCATGCACCTGAAGTTGGCCAAATCGCAATCAAGCTAACCACACATTTGACGGAATGCGCTTTCGATATCGTCGCGTTCAAGTTTGCTATGGCTTTGGGGGTTTCTGGGTCTGGAGAACCCATGCCAGAGCTTGTTCGACAGCCCTTGACTGGTATGGCTTCGCCCGAAGGTACCGTTACGGAAGATGCGTTCTTTCAGGGACTCCGTGGTGCAATTAATATTGTTCCTGTTTCTGGTGTCGAAGACGGCACTTTCGATTTCGTAGGCCATCTAATCACCATGGCCGTCAAAACCACAGTACCTCTTGTTTCTCATGACGCGAAATCTGCCATTGTGGACATATCTCCTCACCTGCTCTGCGCTCCCAATGTTGAATTAGCTTCCCCTCCTGCCACGAACATGAGCGCCGCCACGCAGTCTACATCAAAACTTGTGTTCCAGCGCGCCCTGATGGCAGATGCGGCACTTTCTGCTCTTAGAAAATTACCTCGATATCAACTTGATCACCTCGCGGTCAAAGAAAGCGGGCGATCACATGCGGAGGGGATATTCCATTCTATCAAGCATGCAGCGCAGAAAATTGGACCGTATGTCCTTGAGGTCGCTCAGACCGCTATTCAACGTTTCGCACCTACTCTTGTCGACGCAGCGGCATCTATGCTCAAGGAGAAGCTCTCGGATTCGACTGGGACTACGACTACCAGCCCTCTTGTGTTGCCCAAATCGATTCGGGCGTTGGAACGGAAACCTGCTCTTACCAGCACTATGAGCCCTCCATTGACGCCCCGTCGCGAATATTGGCTTCCTTCTACTCCACCTTCGAAGCTTTCGTCTCCTCGGAGGATACTCAAGAGGCCTCCGAGCCTTGCCTACTTGCGGGACGACTCTCCTCATACCTCTGATGGATTATTTTCCCTTTTGGAATGACTCCTTCCTGGACTCAGTCTTTTGAGTCCGTTGTAGAGTAGGCTCCTTACTCGAATTATTGTACAACATACCAACATCATATCGTAATATGTTCTCAAAGTCTTCGTCATCTGATTCTGGGCTCCGACTAAGTACTCGTTTCTTAATTCCTTTTCTTCGCTCGCAGCCTCTGGGCTTGCTTTCATTTGACTTCCAAGATATCACCTCCTCCCGGCGCTTTGGCTAGGGCAAACCCCAACGACGGTCAGCGGGACACGGTAGTTTCACGCTCTAGCTTACCCGTGTGCTTGGGTCCTATTATGCCCCGAGCTGGTATTGGTATTGGTATTGTAGGTGTTGAAACGACCACCATTATTCCCGCCGCTGATAGTGCCGCTGAAGGTATCTCCCGCGATGTGAGTGAGGCTGCCGAAGAAGTTCTGCATTAAACCACAGTCATGCAGCGAACTTGGAGTCGAGCTTGCCCGCTGACTACTGGCGCCCTTCGAGTGGTAGACGCGTTGTTGGTATTGGTGCCTACTCACAGCCAACTATTCAGTGCAATCCGATGCAGGAAGTTGTTGGAATGGCTTACTATTTCCTCTGTCCCTGTTTGAATCCATGGACGTCGATCAAGGACAAGTTGTGATACCCCGGAGAATGACTTGAGAATAACTTATATATGTGAGCTACGTGAGATATTTGCGACCTTAAGGTGCTCCTCCTCAAGCGCGTTACTGACATACGGGACGCAAGTCCCGTTTATGGGATGAATGGAAGGAGGAGATGGTACTCAACGGCGCTAGTTTCGAGGCCTCGTGTCCGCCTTGAACCCGGGATGCAAGTCTTCTGAAGCCTGACGGAGCGCTGAGGTAGCTGATAAGGTTCCGTGGTCCCCTTGTTGTCAAGCTAAGGGAGTGGGTGAGGCTTCAAGGAGACGCCTGTAGGGATCTGCTGACGAAGTGGGTCTGGGAATGGAGGAGATAGAGGGTAGGAGCATCTATTCTGAGAGCATTGAGGAGGTTCAGACGCTTGTGTATTGATAAGCTAGTTGGGAGTTGTAAAGGTACTGACTTACTTATCGTTGTATGTTTGGGCGTCGGAGCGAACAGTTTGGATAGCGATCTCCGGCAAGCCAGTCTCAACTTGTTTGAACTCAGCGAGGCACCATGTTCGACTGTCCAACTCTCTCTTTCAGTCGCGGCGGCGGAGGGCAAGTGTGGAGGAAAGACTCTGAAATTTTCATTTATAAGCGTCATTCGACGAGGCTGCCCTCACGTCGACGTCCACCCACAAAGTATGGAAACTACACATTGGCCCCCAGCGGACTGAACTGTCAGAGTCTTGCTCCGATGTCAAAATGACCGTCCAGCAGCAAACACTGCTGAATTCAAACGGGCCCGAAGGGCTGTCGTTGAGATGAGGAAAGCTCGAATGAATCGAGTGGACCTGAAAGAACCTGAAGGGGCGTTGGATGCTGTAGATTGAAGTGGACGAGGGAAGCCTGGGAAGGAGAACTTCAGCTTCGTGATGCGGCACCGGAGGACATGGTATTTCGTCGTTTTGGCACCCATCTCAAAAGAAGTCGGGCAGTACTATGTAGTGCAGAGATGGAGAGGAGGCTGAAGATGGAGAGGAGACCATGTCAGCAAATCTGGCGGCAACAGCCGGCGAGGTGTCTCACGCATCCCAAAAAAGGATTGAACCCAACACTCATCATGCCTATCGGTTTCAAGGCTCAACGTCTGCCAGACCCGTCTGAAGATACAGAAGTTCAGCAGAAACTATCCGAATCCCCCGACGATACTACAACGGCATATGGCGTTTGTAAACAATTCGAGGATCATTGCTTGAACAGTTCAGGGAACCCAACCGACATCGCGGCCGCCATCGCATCTGCCCGAGTGTTGGGCTATCTGCTCATCTATCTACCTCCGGCGGCTGTGGCCGAAGTCACTCGCTCAATCCAATCGTGCAACGAGGATTACGGTAAACTGCGTGAGCTGGGGGATGCGTTTGTCAACTGGTTCATACGTGCATGTAAGTACAGTGCTCCGCCACTCAAGTGATCAAACTCAACTGCCCTCAGTTAGGAAAAACAAAGGGAGAACACCCCTTCCATCCAGCCACCCCAGCCGCCCTTCTTTCGACGCAGACCGAAGATTGCTGAAGGTTTCAATAAAAGAGGCGCCGAAAGACCATAGCACGGCAAAGGCTCTAGTTACGTTGACGAGCATTCTTTTATCTTGGCTCGGACTGATTGTGTAATATAAACAGGCCCTCGAGCGCGACGGTTACAGATGCCAGGTTTCTGGGATCTACGACAAGTTGGTAAAAACGAAGTTGGGGCCCCCGAAAGACCAGTTGACCGGCTATGGTTACCTTGTCCGTACAGAATGTGCTCACATTATTCCCGAATCTACCTATTTCGGTGTTGGCAAGACAAATGAAGGCAACAACAAGGTATGGGCGTGCATCTTGACCCGGTGTATGAGTTAATTGATGTGCGACTGTCCTATAGAGAGACTATGCGGCATCGGTGTTGGCTGTTCTGCAACGCTTTGGTTGTGATGTCGAAAGCTTGAACGGTGCTAATGTGCACTCGTTGATCAATGTGATCACCCTACAGAAGGATGTCCATCATGACTTTGATACATTGCAGCTCTGGTTGGATGCTACGGTACGTATCATATTTATTTCTAGGAATGTCAGATCTCGACTCACAGTCTTGCAAGGACACTCCAAACCAATATTGTATCGGTGCTGTCAGTTCGGAGGATATCCCACCAGGAAGATCGTTGGTGACCTTCACAACCGAGGAAGATCTTCCACTTCCATCTGCGGAACTCCTTGCGTTGCACGCCGCTTGTGCAAAAGTGGCCAATTTGTCGGGTGCGGCTGAATATCTTGATGATCTTGAACGCCGTTCAAGGGAGCTAGAAGTGTTGGCTTCTGATGGAGGTTCGGCTGCAGTTTTGGAATATGCGATTGCAGGCCTTGTGGGTGGTGAAATCCAGGTCGGGGCATCAACCCCGTCCACCACTGAGTACTGAACCACGAAGAGCGTCGCACAAGCTTGATCG
Source organism: Pleurotus salmoneostramineus (assembly GCA_002583695.1). NCBI lineage: Eukaryota > Fungi > Basidiomycota > Agaricomycetes > Agaricales > Pleurotaceae > Pleurotus > Pleurotus salmoneostramineus. The sequence goes on from BEWF01000052.1 coordinate 15,258, forward strand.
CAAACGGGAAGGCTGATATCCGTTCCAGGGAGCAAGTTGCACAAGGCCTGAGTCCAAACGGTATGGCCATCGCTTTGGGGAGAGAATATGGACGTAACTTATGCGCTTCAGTCTCTACGGCGGTGTGCTAGAGAGACAGAGGTGAGAGACGGAAGGTAGAGACTAAGATAGGTGGCGTAAGCCAACCAGCACCAGTGAGCACATTTTTCCCCCTCACCATCTCCAGCACTCGTACCCTTCTCTATGCTCATCGTATCCGTCTTTAGCCAGCTCAGAGATAGCCCTATGGCCTCTCGAGCCACCCGATAGACTTTCTCTTGCGATGGTGTGTACTTTTCCATCTCTTTCGTTAATCTTTGATTGACTTTTTTCTTTCTTTCTCTTAGGCATCGTCTCCTCTGACTTGGCAATTTTATGCGAGCGACTATGCACACGCATGATACCTACTGGAATAGCTGCGACGAAGGAAGCAGGTATGGATTTGGGAGGTTGGAAGGTTCAACGCAGGATTTTTGGGCGGTTCGAGTTCGTGCAGGTCTCTCGGAAAGGGAGCTTTGGGGGAGCTTATACGATGGAGCTCGAAGATAGCAACACGACAATCCTACCACCACCAAATTTTTCCAGCGGTTACCTGCCCCCCAGCGGAGCGCCAAGAGCGTTGATGTTGCAAGAATACAATAGGAGTATCAAAATATAAAATAGAGGACCTCCAGAGTGATGAGAGGGAAGATATGGAAGCGATGGGCGATGCCGTCTTGTTATACCCAGTGAGACAATTTCTAGGCAAGGACAATGACATGCTCACCAATTTAACTAGCCGATGAAAGCTATCTCGTACCATCGGGGTATCTTGTCTCCCAGTCCCAATTCTTTTCGCATGTGTACGGCTTGCTCGTGGTTGACGTAGGTATGTTTGGAACCTGTCTTAGCATTGCGATGACCAATTACAATGATTGGTTTCTCCCAGCCATCGACAAGGCCGAGGACAGGCCTACGCCACTGGAGGTGATAATCTTGGAACTTCAGTTGGCAGTACATATTGACCTGCATGTAACCGTCGACCAGCAGATAAGGTACATGTTCGGCTGTGGGATTTGGGTCGAATTGAAGAGCAACCTCCTCGGCGACTTTGTCGGAAAGTACGAAGCCGTAGACATGTGTGGCACCGTCGGGTTGAGGAGGCTGGATGTAGTTTGGGCGAAGGGGGATTGGCAGTAATGACATGGTGCAGCTTGGGTGCAGCGACGACGATGATTGTCTGGGAGAAGGGGATGTCCAGCACAGCCACCATTACGGCTTCCTCGGACTTTCCGATCTCTTCTTGGCAGTCCACGTCCAACTCGAAACTGCCAGTGCGCCACCTATCTTGGTCTCTACCTTGCGTCTCTCACCTCTGTCTCTTCTCTACCCCTCTGCCGTAGAGAAGCGCATACGTGACGTCCATATTCTCTTCCCCTCATCTCACGCATCAACCTCGCTACATGGTTTTTTGTACGCCTTCTACGCTGGATATATATGAACACGATATAAGTCTACTCTTCCTCGTATAGTGCGACGAATGGATGTAGGACGTCGACGCTGTGACAAGGAGGGGAAGTCGACCGAGTTCCTTCGATGGGCTTCGTCTTCAATCCGCAGCCATCTTGCCTCCCATATTAGTAAGCATGTCCATCCGCTGACCGACACTTCAAGCCAGATAGCCACGGTAAGACGAGAGAAGAAACCTTTCGGCGTGAAAATAGCAGCGACAACAAGGACGGGAAAATGTTGACTGCCTGCGACGCCGAACGTCCACCACGCTTGCGGTCTCCTCCTCGTAAGAATTACAACTCTGTTCTCCGTCTGAGCAGTCGAGTGGCTCGACGTATAACCTTCTCGCTCTGCGCATGCGTCTTGGACGTGTTCTTTGAATACCCTGTTCCACATAGGTTCCAAAAGACACATTTTTACCAAGTAAAAAATGGGAAAGCTATAGAGAAGCATGCTAGCATACAGCATAACACTCATCCCGCTAGCAATACATAGTGCAACGGGGTGAAATGAAAGGTTGAACCAAGGTTGAACGGTACTCTGGATGGTCTTAGGAGGCCTCCTGAGCGGTTAGGCGCGCGTCGCTGTTGGCGCCGAAAATCTGACTCTGTCAGAGCCCTAACATTGCCCAATCCAAGTCCAATCCCCGAAATTTCCTGAAACCTCACAAATGCACTCGATATGAGCTCAGAACTCGAAAGATACATCACAGACAACTCGCTCCGAGTAAGTTTATCTATGTTCTTAGGCACACAGATATGCTCACAAAGGTAGCTTTTCGGCCTATCCAACAGGACCATCGTCGACTATGTCATAGCGTCAGGTACGTTCAGATGCAGTGTTTTTGCGCATTATAGCTGAATTATATCTTCTAGCTTCCTCTTCCAAGTCTCCTGACGCTCTCTTCTCATCGCTGAACGCCTACGGTCTACCAGATACACCCGATGCGCACCAATTCATAAATGAGGTCTTTTCTCGCGCCCCTCGGAAACATAAACACAAATCCAAGTCAAGTGGTACCAAGCAAGAGAAGGATAGCAAGGCTCTGCATTCGCAAAAGTTTGGCCTGTTACTCGAGGACAATGCCGATGACGTCGTGGAACTGCGAAAGTCGAAGAAGGAGAAGAAGAGCTCGGGGGATAAGAAGGAGAGGAATATACGCAAACGGGAGCATGATGGCAAGGAGTGGGAGAGCGACGAGGAAGATGTTTCGCGGAAGCGGTGGAAGGGGGACGATGAACCGCAAGACGACGAACGTGATGCTGAAGAAATTATGGAGACGGCCGAGGAAGAGGCAGCACGACTTGAGCGCGAGCGGTTGGAAGACTTGAGGGACCGTGATGCGTTCGCTGAGCGTGTTCGGGAGCGCGACAAAGAGCGGACGAAGAAGGTCATTGAAGACCGATCCTCGAAAAACTCTGGGGCTGCTGCTGATGCAGCACGGCGACGGGAGCTAGCTGACGATGAAGAGGCTCGTGGACACGCCCTGCCTTCCCTTCGAATCCATTCCCGGCAGGAATACCTCACGAAACGTGAAATCCAACAAATTGAATTACTCCGAAAAGAGATAGCGGACGATGAAGCTCTCTTCCACGGGATGAAGATATCGAAACGGGAGCGAAAGGAACTCGATCGCAAAAAAGAGCTGCTTAGGCTTGTCGAGGAACGTCTCAAGATTAACGATCGGTACGAGGGCTATCAGCTCCCCGAAGACTATATCACGGAACAGGGCAAGATCGACAAGAAAAAGAAGGAGAACGCGCTCTATAAACGTTACGAGGAGGCCAAGCCCAAGGACGACCAATTTGTTACGGATGTCGATCAATGGGAAGCGAGTCAGACACACCACAGTACGTTCAAGGTTGGAGCTATGGACAAACCGGAGATAGTGGACGACTACGAGTATGTCTTTGACGAGTCTCAGGCCATCCAATTCGTCATGGAGTCATCACTGGAGGGTGTCGGCATGAGCGCTGCGGACCGTCTCCTTCAGTCGCAAATTGATGAAGCGGAAAAACGAGGCGAGTAACTGTTTTCTTAGCTGCACAACTCTTACTTATTGAGCTGTACAGCCAAAACGATTGATGAGACGCGTAAATCCTTACCGATCTATCAATTCCGAGAGGACCTCCTCAACGCCATAAAGGAGCATCCTGTTCTGATCGTCGTTGCTGAGACTGGTTCAGGAAAAACCACCCAGCTTCCTCAATATCTCCACGAAGCTGGATACACAGCTGGTGGTCAAAAGGTCGGATGTACGCAGCCGCGTCGTGTTGCTGCTATGTCTGTCGCAGCTCGCGTTGCCGAAGAAATGGGTACCAAGGTTGGGTATGAGGTTGGATATTCAATACGGTTCGAGGATTGCACGAGTGACAAAACGGTGATCAAGTACATGACGGACGGTATGCTGCTTCGAGAGTTCTTGACGGAACCTGATCTTGCTGGCTACTCTGCCTTGATCATTGACGAGGCTCATGAACGGACGCTGAGCACGGATATCCTCTTCGCCCTTGTGAAGGTGCGTGGCTACGTCTTTCTGATCCTAATTTCGCTTTCCTTATACTTTTACCAGGATATCGCTCGTTTCCGCCCCGAGCTGAGGCTCCTCATATCGAGTGCCACTATGGACGCTGAGAAATTCGCTGGTTACTTCGATGACGCCCCCATTTTCTACGGTAATTCTGTTTTATACTCCCTCCGCGACAACATGCTTATCCACTTACAGTTCCTGGTAGACGGTACCCCGTCGATATTCACTACACACCGCAACCTGAAGCCAATTACCTCCACGCCGCGATAACAACCGTCTTCCAAATTCATACCACCCAGCCTAAGGGCGATATTCTTGTCTTCCTGACGGTAAGCAGCACCCATTCATACATTCTCATGTTTCCCTCATGTTCACGGATAGGGTCAAGATGAAATTGAAGCCGCCCATGAAAACTTGCAAGAGACTGCGCGTGCTTTGGGCAACAAGATTAAGGAACTCATTATCTGTCCAATTTATGCCAATCTCCCTAGCGATATGCAGGCCAAGATCTTCGAACCTACTCCGGATGGAGCCAGGAAGGTCGTCCTTGCCACTAATATTGCGGAGACATCGATCACCATCGACGGTGTTGTGTTCGTGATTGACCCTGGGTTCGTGAAGCAGAATTCTTATAACCCTCGCACGGGGATGTCATCTCTCGTTGTCGTACCGGTAATGTTCATACTCTTCATTCATTTGCTGCGAGAACCTCATTGTGTCTTCTAGTGTTCTCGTGCATCTGCCAATCAACGAGCTGGTAGAGCCGGTAGAGTGGGTCCCGGGAAGGCTTTCCGCCTATACACGAAGTGGGCCTTCTCTAACGAGCTCGAAGAGAATACCGTACCCGAAATCCAACGGACGAACCTTGGAATGGTGGTGCTGCTCCTGAAGTCCCTTGGGATCAATGACCTGATTGGCTTTGAGTTCCTAGATCCACCACCAGGGGAGACTTTGATGCGTGCTCTGGAATTGCTGTATGCCCTCGGTGCCCTCAATGACAGGGGAGAGCTGACCAAACTGGGCCGGAGGATGGCCGAATTCCCCGTTGACCCCATGTTGTCAAAGGCGATTATCTCCAGTGAAAAGTACTCTTGCACGGACGAAGTGAGTCTTTCATCACATCGATCCATGCATCGCCTCACCCTTTTCACAATAGGTATTGACGATCATATCGATGCTATCAGAGTCGTCTTCTTTGTTCTATCGACCAAAGGACAAGAAGCTGCATGCTGATCAGGCTCGGCAAAACTTTGTTCGCTCGGGTGGCGACCACTTCACATTGCTTAATGTTTGGGAACAATGGGCCGAAACGAATTACTCGCAGCAATTTTGCTATGAACAATTCCTACAATTCAAGAGTCTCAGTCGCGCACGGGATATTCGCGACCAACTTGCCGGGTTATGTGAACGTGTCGAAGTGGTCATTGAGTCGAACCCCAATTCGAACGACATTACTCCGGTTCAGAAGGCTATCACCGCAGGTTACTTCTATAACACGGTGGGTGAAATGCTTGGTCCATGTTTTGCTTACAGTCTAATTTGATCGCTATCCCTAGGCCCAGCTTCAGAAGAGCGGTGATTCATATCGAACGCTTAAAACCAATCATACTGTCTATATCCATCCATCGTCGAGTTTGTTCCAGCACCAACCGCCAGTCAAGACCGTCCTCTATTACGAATTGGTCGCGACTTCAAAATCTTATCTGAGGCAGGTGATGGAAGTCAAGCCTTCGTGGTTGCTCGAAGGTGCGTGATGCTACGTGCACTACCTTCTGACCAAGACTGATCGATGCCCGTTGCAGTCGCACCCCATTACTTCAAACCTGCGGACCTCGAGCAATTAGCCACCGGCGACAAGAAAATGCCTAAGGCTGTTGGTGCATCGTCCTCTCAATCGGGGCCCAGTTAAGCGTATCTTTTTTTATCGTAGCTCACATTTCTTCGCGCTGTGTATATTATGCTTTAAATTGCTAATTTGTGGTATGATGTCTTGCTGTAGGCGCCCTTGGAAAGCCACACCCCGTCGTCTCCGAGATTGATTTTTCATCCCCATCCTGTTATCAAGGCTCACAATCTTATCTCGAATGATAAACCCTAGATACGCACCGCTTCCTCGTGCCTTTGTAGCCCTTCATATCCGATTCCATGCTGCTTTGTGTCTTTGTGGGTCTCCGACGCATAAATACTGGCCTTGAGCAGGGATTCTACGTTTACCGTTCAACAGCCACACTCAACACATTCGCAACATGTCTAACAACAGAGGTCGCATCAGTAGGTTCATTCATGAGATGGGTGTCCTAGCCACTCACGACTTGACCAGCAACCGGAAACGGCGCTTCGTTCGGAAGTGGGCGTGCCGGCGACGCTCATAATTCCTACAACACTAGCAGGTATATTCTATATTCAGCCTTGGAAGTCGCACCTTCACTGATCACCTTCTCCCGTATGAAAGCCACAATACGTATGAAGGCGATACCTTCAGCGGTCGCATAACTGGTGGCAACATAGGCGGACGGAATAACAGCAACACTGTCTACAATAACCGGCCCAACCCGTACCCCGCAGAAGACTGTAAGCTGGTCCCTGGTTCCAATCTCCCGACTGGCAATTTAAAGAACTGATTCTCAATTCGTCTTTCAAAGCGGAAGCGATGGAGAAAGAGCTGGAACGTCTGAAGGCAAAACTGGCCGAGAAAAAGGCCCGTGCCGCCGATAGATCCAAGAAGGAGAAACTGCGGAAGGACCTGGAAGCCTTGCAGAAAGAGCTGGAAGTGTATGACGACGCGGAAGAAGACGTTCCGAAATATCTCTAGCAATCATTATCATTGCATGCACTTTGCCGCCCGAATCCCAACACAGAACCTTTCCCATCAAAGTTCGAGATCAATCATTAGGGACAGCCTGTAAGGGCAATCAATCCTCTGAGATTCGACGTTCACCGGGTTATGATTCATGAAGTCTGTTGGATCTCTGCGTGTCCACTGAATGCCTCGTGTTTGTCCGCAACATCACAACGAGGTGGGCCAGGAGGCCTTATCGATTGCTCCGGTCATGTTCTGTCATGCTTCACAAATTCCTTGGGTGACATCTTTGAAGCCGACATGAGGCTTCATCATTGGCGCCATCGATTTACGACTACGTCTGTTGCCAGAACGAGGCCACCTGGTGTTCACGTACATTGACAGACATATATAAGTAGATGTAGCTACCTGAGCCACGACCCACGCATATCTCACGTCATGCAAAACAAAGCAAGAGCGAACGGTAAGAGGCCCACGAATGTGGTGGCGTTGACGATCACCCAATGAGCTAGGGGAGAGATCAAAGGCCAGCAGAGAATATCACACTCCTCGGGAAGCACACAATGGGTGCGTCAAGCCATAGGCTTGGATTTGAATATTGAATGATAAACCAATATGGAACTTCCTTACAGTGTGACACACTACGACGGCGATACTTTCAGCGGCACTATAAGTGGCGGGAATAACGGCGGACGGCAAAATGCTTACAGCAGTTATACCTATACCTCGGGGAAAGACGAAGATGAAGAGAGAAGTACGCTTGAACGCTGCCTCTGATGTGGTTCTTCGTTGACATTATTTTTCACCTTGGAATTTAGTCAAAGTGTTGGAGGAAAGGCGAGAGCAACTTCTGGCTGTCAAAAGGGCTGAGGAGGAAAAGGCTAGGAAAAAGCATCTTCAGGAAGAGATCGATGCTCTCGAGGCGGAAGGATACTAGATGAGAATGAGAGCTCGAATGCAATAGTTCCAGTCCGAAGTTACCCAGGGGGACACAGGGGCTATGAAAGAATACGGTCGAGCGCGGGCGCTCATTTCAACAGGTTGCGATAGCACCACTGACACAACAAGCGACCACTTTCTCTGCGTTCCAAGGCCTTCAAAGTCCCTCACTCACGGTGCAACCTGGGAACTTGCTGGAAATTCTAGCCTTTTCTGACTGAGCTGCCTCGACTTGCGAAGACATCCTGAGAAAGATCTCACCTCACTTACTGCGAAGTTCAAACCTTTGACCCCTCTCAAGTTCGTGGTGTGTCCCCCACGCTTGTTGTCTGGTCATCCCTTCTGCACAGTCCAAAAACTTGAAAGTGGTAAGCACCTGTACGGGCCTTTCATTGGCTCTACTCTCATCACCACCCACTACCAAGCAAGTCGGTTCGTAGTGAGCGTTTGCGACGTCGAAGTATTAGTTGAACCTAATGAAACCCTCGCCGCGGTTGGTTCTTGATGTGGTGTGGTAGTTTACATTCCCTTCGGGGCAAGAATCTCCCGTGCCCTTCGCAGCTACACCCCATGACCTCAAGCCCACAGACCTCGAGGACCAGCTATCGGCGACAAAAGACGCCCAAAGCTGTAGGTTTGATCAAAAGCTTGGTAACGAAGCTGCTTTTGGATTGCAGTTTGCGTTCTATTTCAGGTTTCACAATGGGTAACCGCTGACTCAAGTCGCGGTGTGTTCTCTCTGTCGCCGATAGAAGAGCTCAGATACCACACGGTACCCGTTCATTCACGCCATCGAGTTTCAGACGTTAATAGATCACTCAGATAAGCGCTTTCGTACACCTTCTCGTGTTCCTGTGGGCATGGCTGTGGCACATTTGCCGTTCCTTTTCGTTATCTGTTCCGGTGCTTCGACTCATGGCTCCTTCTGTCTTCGATGTATAAATACAGCGGGCTCGAATAATCACCGTCTCAAACTCACAACATGTCTTACAACCAAGGTCACATCAGTACGTCCGCCATCACTTATACCAATGGCCTTGCCTCTGACGACGAACTTAGCTACTGGAAACGGCGCATCGTTTGGGAAAGGGCGTGCTGGAGACGCTCGTAATTCTTACAACACTCACAGGTCTGCCCCACCAATCATGGGAATTCGCATATCTATTAATTTTCCTTTTCATCGAAAAGTAATAACAAGTATGAAGGTGATAATTTCAGCGGCCATATCTCGGGTGGTAACGTAGGTGGACGCAACAACAGCAACACTATCTACAATAACAAGGCAGGTCCTCCCCGCGACAATGACGGTGAGTCAATCCTCGGACGCATTCTATCACTTCATAGTGTTCCACATCTAACATCTTGTCAACGCATTGCAGCCGAGTCGATGGAAAAAGAGCTGGAACGCCTTAAGGCACTTCTGGCTCAGAAAAAGGCTCGTGCCGCTGAGAAGTCTAAGAAGGCGAAATTGGCACAGGACCTTGCCGCCGTGCACAAAGAGCTCGAAGTTTTCGAAGATGCGGAGGAGGATCTTCCACAGTATCAATCCTAGTGCGACTGCTTGGGTATCATGTCCATGTCCTCCAGAATTTTACGCCGTACCCACGAGAAACCTCAGCACGCGCACCAAAGATAAGATGAGACATGAAAAATCGACGCTCAAATGTTCGTTTTGAAGCACCCTTCCATCCCACCTCCAGCTAGCTTATCAACGTACGAGCGCCTGAACCTCGTCGAAACTCTCAGAATAGCTGGTCATCCCCTTCTATCTCCTCCTTTCCCAGACCCACCTCGTCAGCAGATCTCTACGGGCGTCTCCTTGAAGCCTCACCTACTGCCTCAACTAAACAGCGAGGGGGGCAGGAAACCTTATCAGCTACTTCGGCGCTCCATCATGCTTCACAAGACTTGTATGTCGGGTTCAAGGCGGACACCATGCTTCGCAGCCGGTTCAATCGGCTACCTTCTCCTTCTGTGCATCCCAGAAACGGGACTCTGCATGGCGTATGTCAGTAATACGCTTGAAGAGGAGCACCTTACATGATGATCGTGTCCATCGCATTTCGGACAGAGGAGCTGAGAAACTGAGGGCTGAGCCTGGTAAGGTGGGAACGTAGACCATTCAGCATAGGATCCTTTCAGATCTATTCACGCGGTTCGAATCCTTGGGCACCAGAAACATTCGGACTCCGCGGCCGTCAGTCACTTTCTCGACACTCCCAGAGTTTATATGAATCCCAAAAGCCACATTCCATCCTACTACAAAACTATTTTATCGCATCGGCAAGCTCACATGACTGCAAGGGGATGGAACCTAGCTAGAGTACCTGCTCCATGGTGATGCTGGTTTCGCAGTGCGCACACCTTTTCGACGTTGCCCTCTTTTGAACATAGGGCGCCCACTCGAAGTGCAAGTCAACTCCAAACAAGCACCGACGCATGGTATACCGACCAAGGAACGCAAAACTGAACCGCAGTATCGTCGACAGTCCGCCAAAGGTCTTCTACACACCTTGGATTACTCTCTGACGTCCATCCTCGTGGTTGGACTGTAACGCGAAATTGCTGAGAGGAGCGTAACCACCAAGGAAGACTACGCCGTGAGTCTGAGGCTCTGAGGCTCTGAAGCTCCTAGAAGGTCTTCGTGACACAATCCAAGCACGCATCTCTTGAATCCCAGATGCACTGTAGCCCGTAGAACAGATGACCCGACGGAGGCTGTTGAACGTTGAAATTGGAAATCTGAAAGCCCAGTCGAACATATACATATCTTGCGTAGAGCGAATGCATGACGTTGGCTGGGGTTTTGGGATGGCGGGATTCTGGGAGATGTCTTTGACGAGGCCCCCTCCGTCCACCTGGATCTGTCGAAGTTCCTTCTTTTTCACAAAAGCCCAGGTACGTCGCCATATATTCTTCCCAACCACAAGACCTTTTGACTACCTTCTCCTGGTCCTTTGTCTAGCATCGTACGCTCGACGGCCCAACCCAGCATGATTTCGCGGTGGTGTTGATGGGTTTTCGGTCGAGAGGATTGGCTGTCCGCGAGAGAGGGGGGAAGAGAAGAGGTACGAGGTTGGACGATGAAAATGTAGATCAAGCATTCTGTCCCATGCTGGCCTGTGCCATCAACGCCTCCCATTATCATTGCCGCCCCAAAGCTTTGTTCCCAACGGACACCTCACCTTTACGAATTTCTCTTCATGCTTACTTTCATCCTCCCGAATTCAAACCGAATTCAAACCTTTGCCCTATCGACCGTGACTCTCGTACACGCAATCCACGATTTAGGACCTCGATAGCGAGGACCGTGACCGGCCTTGTTTCACAAACCTCTTCTCGATCCTCCGAGTTCAGACTTCGCCTTCTCCATCTCCATCTGAATCCTTGACAATTGGGCTGTTTCATTCCCCTCCGTGGGGGACGATATTATCCCTTGTTCGTTGGACTCGGATGGTCTAGAGTCTAGACACTGCCAACCAGTTTTCGTAGCCTTTCTCTCACCAAACCCGTCATCTAGCACACCTCCCGGGATCGCCTCTTCAAGTTCTACAACCTAGTCCCTCCTCCCATTCTTCACTGTTTGTTCACATTCCTCCTATCATCGCTGGTTGTCCCTCACGCCCGCGATCATCAAGCGACCCCTTCCTTGGCCTATCCACCCATATCTATGCACGCACACCTACTGGTTCAACGAAACTACCAATACGAGCTCTCGGCATCCGTACTAGCTACTCCCCAGCGTCTTGGGGTAACCTGCGCAGCCCCCCGTTGTATAAAAGAGGATCAATGGCCATCTTCTCGTCAGAGAGGTTGGAATTCGAGCGTGGCACCGGCGTCCGTTTTTTCCATGCAACTCGGCATCCCATCACCGACTGGTCGTTACCTTTCCTATCGCCTCTTTCGCTAGTTACTCCTCGAGATCACCCAACAAGAGATAGTACCAAACAATTGGTTTTGCAGCAAATGGTACTTACGTGAGCCCATAAGGTCCATAATGAGGCGACCACCCAACGAGGCCAACTGCGGAGGCGACGAGGCAACGAGGTGGTCATTGAATATTCAACAGACCCTTCCGGGGTACTTTAATGGCACGAGGGTCGAAAATTCACTACCAAGGCTGCCACCGCGCCTAAAGCTGTAGAAGCAATCAAACCTTAGTTCGTATTTTCCCCTTTCTCTCTATGTATCTTACATTTCAGAAAAGTTCGCAAGGGATGTCCATGAGGCCCACTCACTAGTGTTGTGATGCATTTTCTCAATCGCCTATACCATTACTTATCCGTCCCCCAAGCTCTGTCAATTTATTTATTTTCACGCCCAAAATAGATATGTCGAATAAGCTGTGTACACCGCCTTTCCTAAGCTTCTTTCTCATTTTGGGTAGATGCAGGAGTATAAGTACTGGGGTTGAACAGGTCGAACGTTGAAACGTTGAACGTTTGAACAGCTACACTCGAGTTTCTGTCTTTCAATTTGCTTTCAATGAAGGTCACATTAGTGCGTACACCCATCCTACTAGTAATATCTCTGACGAGTAAATTAGTCATTGGAAACCGTATTGCTTGTGGGAGTGGCCATACCTGCGATGCTCACACTTTCTACGTCACTAGCAGGTCTGTTTTACGGATCATGGAGATTTGGTCACGTCTATTGACCCCCTTTTCCCTCACAAAGTGATAATCTGTATAAATGCCAGCAAGGTTGACAGACCCAACCCCAGCCACATCGCGAACGAGGGTGAGTTGATACCCGCTTACAATCTTCCGCTCGATCGTTGAGAATTGATGGTCAACTTGTCCTTTGTAGGGGAGGAGTCATTGGAGACTCGTGTGTTGGACCGTCTCAAGATGGTGCTAAGTGAGCAAAAGGCCCGTGCTGCTGAGAGATCGAAGCGAGAGCAACTGGAGAATGATCTTGCCACCCTGCGAAACGAGCTAAAAGCTCATGAAAAAGCAGAAGAAGACCCCGGCCGGGAGGACTTCGTCGGTCCTAGGTCCGCTGGAAGGGTACAGCGACGCAACGAAAGCAACCTCTTGGTAGAGACCTGGCGCGGCGAAAGGAGGTACAGGGAGGCTGAATCTGATTGAACCATATTAGCGTAGTCCTCACGAGAGTATGCGTCGAGTATGGTTCAATGCACGCTGTGTGGACCAGTGTGGTTGGGTACTGGTAGAGAAAAAGCATGTTATCTATACTTAATCAGGAAGGAAAAAATGCGGATGCAGCTGGAAGCTAAGCGGAAAGAACTTGAAGTGTCCCCGAAGATCTACTAGTTGAAGGTTGGAAAAGACAATGAGTGATGGATCTTTAGCAAGCATTATCATTATTTCTGCAAGCACACTTTACTGTCCGACATAGAACCTTGTCCATCAAAGTTCGAGACTAGGGACGGTCTGTAAGGGCAATCGATCCTATGAGATTCGGCCCACCAGGCTATGATCCAAGTCTGTCGGATCTCTGCGCGTCTGGCACTCATTGCCTCATGCTCGTCCGCAACATCACAACGAGGTGGGCCAGGAGGCCTTATCGACTACTCCGGTGTTCATGCTTCGAAAAATCCTTGGGTGACATCTTCGAAACCGACACGAGGCTTGGAGAGACAAAGATGAAGAGAGACGTACGCTTGAACACTGCCTCTGCTGTGGTTCTCCGTTAACATCATTTTTCGCCTTGAAATTTAGTCAAATTGTGGGAGGAAAGGCGAGAGCAACTTATGGCTGTCAATTAAGGGGCTTATGTAAAAGGCTAGAAAAACCGATCTTCAGGAAGAAATCGATGCTCTTGAGTGCAACAATTCCAGTCCGAAGTTACTGTAAAGGAGGAACTCAGAGGCTGCGAGGTCACCGGTCACCGGTCACCGGTCACCCGTCACGCGTCCGTGTCGATGTTCAATCGCGGCCCGCGGGCGCTCATCTCAACGATAACCACCACAACAAGCAACGACGTTCTCTGCGTTCCAAGGACGTGCAACTCGGGAACGTACTGGAAATGCTAATCACTTCTGACTGAGCTGTCTCGATCTTCAGAAAGATTTCGCTTCACTCACTGCAAACCTTTGACCCATCTCAAGTTGGTGGCGGTGTTCCAGTCCACGCTCGTTGTCTGGTCATACCTTCCGCAGAGTCCAAAAACTTGAAAGTGGTAGGCACCTGTACAGGCCTTTTATTGGCTCTATTCTCATCACCACCCACTACCAGGCAAGTCGGTTCGTAGTGAACGTTTGCGACGTCGAAGTATTTGTTGAACCTAATGAAACCCTCTACACGGTTGTTTCTTGATGTGGTGTGATAGTTTGCATTCCCTTCGGGGCAAGAATCTCCCGTGCCCTTCGCAGCTACACCCCATGACCTCAAGCCCACAGACCTCGAGGACCAGCTATCGGCGACAAAAGACGCCCAAAGCTGTAGGTTTGATCAAAAGCTTGGTGGCGAAGCCGCTTTTGGATTGCAGTTCGCGTTCTATTTCAGGTTTCACATTGGGTAACCGCTGACTCAAGTCGCGATTGAAGAGGTCAGATACCACACGGTACCCGTTCATTCACGCTATCGAGTTCCAGACGTTAATAGATCACTCAGATCAGCGCTTCGTACCCCTTCCTGTGGACATGGCTGTGGCACATTTGTCGCTCCCTTTCGCTATCTATTCCGGTGCTTCGACTCATGGCTCCTTGTGACATCGATATATAAATATAGCGTTAGAACGGGAACAGGGCTCGCAACCTTACAACATGTCTTACAACCACAAGCGAGGTCGCATCAGTACGTTCGCTCCATTACTTATACGAATGTCTTTGCCTCTGACGACAAAACTAGCCACTGGAAACGGCGCATCGTTTGGAATCGAGCGTGCTGGAGATGCTCATAATTCCTACAACACTCACAGGTCTGCTCTGCCAATCATGGGAGTTCGCCTATCCATTGACTTTCCTATTCATCGACAAGTGATAACACGTATGGAGGTGATAAATTCACAGGCCATATTTCTGGTGGAAACGTAGGTGGACGCAACAACAGCAACACTATCCATAATAACAAAGCCGGTCCTCCCCGCGAAGATGACAGTGAGTCAATCCTCGAACACAATCTATGGCTTCATGGTGATCCACATCTAACATCATGTAAACGCATTGCAGCGGAGTCGATGGAAAAAGAGCTGGAACGCCTTAAGACACTTCTGGCTCAGAAAAAGGCTCGTGCTGCTGAGAAGTCTAAGAAGGCGAAATTGGCACAGGACCTTGCCGCCATGCGCAAAGAGCTCGAAGTTTTCGAAGATGCGGAGGAGGATCTTCCACAGTATCAATCCTAGTGCGACTGGTTGGTCACCATATACTGCATGTCCTCCAGAATTTTACGTTGCACCCACGATAAACCTCAACACGCGCACCAAAGATGAGATGAGACATGAAAAATCGACGCTCAAACGTTCGTTTTGAAGCACCCTTCCATCCCACCTCCAGCTAGCTTATCAACGTACGAGCGTCTGAACCTCGTCGAAACTCTCAGAATAGCTGGTCATCCCCTTCTATCTCCTCCGTTCCCAGACCCACCTCGTCAGCAGATCTCTGCGGGCGTCTCCTTGAAGCCTCAAGGCCTCACCTACTGCCTCAACTAAACAGCGAGGGAGGCACGAAACCTTATCAGCTACTTCAGAGCTCCATCGTGCTTCACAAGACTTGGATGTCGGGTTCAAGGCGGACACGAGGCTTTGCAACTGGCGCCGTAGGCACCGTCTCCTTCTATTCATCTCGTAAAGAGGACATACGGAGCAACCCAGTCTGTGTCAGCCAGGCGCTTGAAGAGAAGCATCTCAATGTCGTGACTACCTCACCAAGCCCAACATATATAAGGCATTCCCTAGGGTGCTATGACTTGGTCTTAATCCACAATCATGAAAGAAGCGAATAGTAAGCACTCCTGGCACTTTCATACGTTGAACTGAATAACTCACTGTGGGTAGAAGCCAACGCTCGAAAGGTCCCAGTCGTTCACAGGTGCGTGGAACGAGTGATTCCACGCGAATGAAGTTCATACGATACAATGTAGCGGGACTCGCTACGATGGGGATACCTTCGGAGGCACTATAAATGGAGGGAATAATGGCGGACGGCATAACACTTACAACGACTATACTTCGAAGAGTGACGAAGATGAAGAGCGCCGTAAGTTTGCACACTCTACCAGCTCCGTTGATTTTGATTTTCGTTTCCAAAATTAAGTCAAGGTGCTGGAAGCCCGGCGAGACCAACTTCTGGCTGATAAAAGGGCCAAGGAGCAAAAGTCTAGGGAGGACCAACTCAAGGCAGAGATTGCTGCCCTTGAGATGGATGAAACGGAAGAAGCCCAGACATGAGAGTGGAAAAAGTGGTCTTACGCGCCTTAGTACTCCTTAGTGGTCGATGCCGGCCTCACGTCTTTGAATTGAAGAAACTAACGTGCTGCTATACTGGCGCGCTCGCGACGATGGTCGGACCGCAGGAAGAGAGGAATCTTTGCCTATATCAAAGGGATGCAGTAGGTGTTTGGTCCAGATATGCATCGCGCTGCTCACAACGCTCTCCCGGTGATCACTCTCGACTCCAAGGCGTTGTCGTTGTTCCAGAGCGTAAGATGGGGCTCAGTGAAGACCGAAGATACCCTAGCCTTCATTCTCTTGACCCTGATGTACTTGATAGCCATTGAATATGAGCTCAACAATACGTACCCAAAGCTCATCAGAGGAACGTACTCGGCAGGGATAAACGATATTGAAGTGGAATTGCGTGGATTAGCAAGATTTCCTCTCGTCGATAGCTTGGCAACAGCTCACCACGGAAGGCCGATGGAGGAAGGGACATGATGCATGACAAGCTAGTTGCAGGCTACATAGTAGGAAGTAACTCCCCTTGGAGTCGATCGGCACCGCGTTTGTATTGACTTATTTGGATCGGGCGTTTATACTTATTGCAAGTACTTATTTACCACTCCAGGTCAACTTCTCAAGCTCAAGGTCAACTCCAACGAAGATAAGCACGCCCAAAGCAGAACACCACATGCATAAAATATCACACGCTGCCAAATTCCTACGCCTCAAAGGCTCCCCATTGCGCACGATGAGCACGGTGCGCTTGAAGGGAAGCCGCCATGATCGCACTAACATTGTTCAAAGTCAAGACAAGTTCCTCGCTCTGCTAGGTTGTTCCTCATGTTGCTTGACCAGCGACTTACTTATATTCAGTCCCCAACAGACCCTTCTTTCTCTCGTTTGCCTCGAGGGCCCATCGATAGGGGCTTTCTTGACACACTTCACTCGGTCGACCAAGTCGGCTCAAAATCAGACGTCAGCTTAATGGGGCCACTTGGACCTCTCGTTGCTCCCGCCGCTGGTGCTTTACTCGGAGCTATCGTCGGAATTGAACCGTCCTTTTCTCGCAAACAGTTCTCTTCCCCCACTCTCGATATCGTAGATCGGGCTCTGCTAGCCGAGGTATCCCTTCAGGTGATCTTGAACGTGAAGAAGGCGTCCCCCGACAACCCTTTCCTTCGTATTCTTCTACAAGACATCTCCACACAATATGTAGCCCACGCACCCGACATTTATGAGATCGCTAAGGCATTGTCCCCTCGATTAATGAAGTGCGCATATCAAATCGCCGGATCCATGCTGTCCAAAATTTGGAAGACTCCTGTTGGATACATGCATCCAGCTTCATTTCCTGAACCCCAACCATTGACTGGCTTGCCTACGACTGCCGAGTGGTCGACCATCGTGGCATCAGATGCGTTTGTAAAGGGTCTTTGTGAAGCGACTCTCCCGGTCATCGGCGTCCAGCAAAATCCGCTTCACTTCCTTGGTGGTGTAATCTCGCGGGCAGTCACAGTTCCCTCGGAATACCCACCACTCGTATCGCAAGCCAGCAAGGATGCCCTCCCTAACATTCTCCCCCACCTCCTTGACTATTCAAACGTTGATGGCATAGGACATCTTACTCACGTCGCGTCCAAAACTATCTGCCAACGCGCTTTAGTGGCCGACGCAGCCCTCACGTCTCTGAGGAAACTACCGCGCAGCTATCTCGACCGATTTGGGACGATAGGACCACAGGGCAAGCCTGAAACAATGTTTGCTTATATCAAAAGGACGCTGCAGACATTTGGTCCAGATATGCGTAGCGCTGCTCAGTTTGCTTTCCATATGATCACTCCCAATCTCATGGACGTAGTTTCTCCGAAGCGCAAGATGGGATTCAGTGCCCCGCCCTCCAAAAACCGAATACATCCTAACATTCATTACTATCTTAACGTTGAGGCAACTTATAGAAATTGATTGAATATCAGCTCTACTTCTCTCGTATCCTTACCCGTATTGGATTATCCAGGTCGTCCGTCTCGCGCGAAGGTCAGGGCCACTACATAACGACGTGTGTAAGTCGCATAGTCATAGTCATTTTGGTTGGGCAGAATGTACACATAATGAAGAAGGAAGACATGGCAATGACAACATCTAAACCACAGTGCCGGCATTGGATGCGATACGCGGCCATAGATCCGCCTGTATGTGGAACATGATTAGAGACACACGAAAGATATTGGAGTTCGAATGGAATACACGTACACACTCCTTCGCAACGGGGCCAGTGATAGCTGATCCCTTCATTTCTCCCTTGGGGTTGACGATAACACCAGCGTTATCCTAAAAACCGCAGAAAATAGGTCGATAAAAGGTCGTTCAATCAAAGTCTTGCAGACGCACCTCAAAGTACAGGAAAACACCGTCCCGTCGTCTCCAGGCTTTCCGTTGGCGCACAACAACAGCAGGCATGGCTGAAGAAAAGCCAAAGTCAATCCCCCGTCTCGCACAGCAAAAGTCCCATTGATCACTCACTCTTCTTCCTCAGCTCGGGCTTTCCCTTCTTAACCGATGCAACAACCATATCGCCAACACCAGCATCCGGCAGTCTGTTCAAGTGGGCACCGAATCCGTAGGGTTCGATGATGAAAAGTGATTTGGCTCCACTGTTGTCAGCGCAGTTCAATACTGCACCGACGGGGAGACCGAGGGTCATACGGAATTTGTTGCCAGAAGCACCACCACCTTGCATATGATCAGCATTCGTCGTCGCTTTCTCGTCAAGAATAATGGCGTACCTCGTTGTTTCGACATTTTGACTCTTGCTCGTTAGTTATTCGTTGATCTTGGATGTGTTTGTGTGGGAGGCTTCGCCGTGCCGAACTTCGGCATCTTGAACTGTACAGTCCTTTCGTCAAACTCCGAGGAGAGCCTTCGAGCGCTTGAGGTCTCCTGATTCAGTTTCTCCTCTTACTATTAGTAATAGGTGATCCCTATCCCCCCTATGCTAGGACGTGATCTTCGAACTGGAAGTGGCCACGCCTTTCGTTTCCTTCCCAACTGTGACCGACTCTCTCTCACCGTCTGCTAGCCCATTTGCATGGCCGGAACAAAGGTTGCGATTGTTACTGGCGCATCTTCTGGTTGATAAATATTTGCTTCGGAATGGTGGATGATTGCATTGACCTCGATGTTATAACCTAGGGATTGGCAGGGCCTCTGCAATAGCTCTCGCAGATGCAGGCTGGAACGTTGTGATAACTGCTCGTCGGATTGATGCTCTCAATGAAA
This sequence comes from Pleurotus salmoneostramineus, assembly GCA_002583695.1. Classification (NCBI taxonomy): domain Eukaryota; kingdom Fungi; phylum Basidiomycota; class Agaricomycetes; order Agaricales; family Pleurotaceae; genus Pleurotus; species Pleurotus salmoneostramineus. Next base: position 34,676 of record BEWF01000052.1, read on the forward strand.
CGGCGGAAAAGTGCCACCAGCGGGCTCTTGTTATACAGGGAGACGTTACAAACGAGTCGGTATGTTCGCTAGAGCATACGGCCGCTGCTTTCAAGAGCTTGAGAGTCATAAAATTCATGGCCTTCACCTAGTTTGTCAAACAGCTTTTCGAAGAGGCGGTTGCACAATTCGGTAGGCCCCTCTCAGTTTCCTCCGTTGAACAGCTCTGGAGGTGATATCAGGTCGTGTCGATATGCTGTTCAATGTAACCTTGTGCTCATGCTGAGGTTTTGGTCTCAGACCCTGATCGAGTTATTGATAGAATGCTGGAATCAGTGCACCCGCCGTCACCATTGAAGAAACAACATTGGAAACATTTCGAAATGTGATGGAGGTGAATCTGATCGGACCGTTTTTGTGTACTCGAGAGGCGTTCAAGGTGTTCAAATCGCAGTCTCCACCTGGAGGTGAGGAAGCCGTGCCACTTTCAGTCCAATTCGACTTACGCAACAGCTGTAGGTCGTATCATCAACAATGGATCTTTGGCGGCGCACGTACCTAGGCCACACTCGTACCCATACGCGTGCTCTAAGCACGCCATCGCCGGTCTCACTAAGTGTACAGCACTCGATGGGCGTGCATTTGATATCACTTGCACACAGCTAGACATAGGTGTGTTCGGATCCGAAATGACGATTTGCCTGATCCTAAGTTTCGGTAGGAAACGCAAGCACGGAGATGGTCGCAGCACAGACTGCTGGGATCCTCCAGCCTAATGGTAGCGTTGTTCCCGAAGCTACTTTCGATGTTAAGTATGTTGCGCAAAGTATCGTGCACATTGCAAGCCTCCCAAATGACGTGACAGTCTTAGAGATGAACATAATGTGAGTTAACCTTCCACGAAACCCCAAGCCCTAATCTGATTGTTCGCAGGGCGGCAAAGGTCCCATTCGTTGGAAGAGGTTGAGGTTATTGCAGGCGAATTGGTAGATATGCTTCAAGATGAGGAATGTAATGAATAACTTTGAATGGGGTCCCCTATCGTGAGGAGTGAGCTCGGCACCCCTGAAGCTTCGTAAAGTTTCTCAAGAGCCAGAATGCAGATTTTCCGTCAGACATATAACGACCATATACCCCACCCTTGACGCCCTCAATGACCGAGAGTATCAGACATACGTCCCTCAGCGGGGAGAAGGCAAAAGTTCAAGTCGATTCCTCCGCCGCACCGTCGGCCACACTGGACAATCGTGACTACACCAATTCACGGACTCTTCCCCTTCCTCGGTTTATACGGACTTTTGGGCGAGGGATATGGTCAGATATCAAGGCAAGATCGATATGGTACAAGAGTGATTGGGTGGATGCATGGAACTACCGGGTGGTACCGGCGACGGCTTTGATTTTCTTCGCAAAGTGAGCGTTTCCGTGTCGAGGGCGAATACACTGATTCACCAATTGCTGATAAAGTGTCCTACCCGGAATCGCTTTTTCACTCGATCTCATCGAAACGACGCAACAGTATGGAGTAGCGGAGGTGCTGCTATCATCCTTTATGGCGGCGTTCATCTTCTCGGTTTTCGGTGCACAACCCCTCACGATCGCCGGAGTCACTGGTACGTCGCCCCAAGTGTTAATGAGGGCAGTGACTGGAACATTTTAGGACCCATCACCGTGTTTAACAAAACTATCTTTGACTTGATTGAGCAACAGTCAAATCCGCCTGTTTATCTGCACTTCATTGGTTGGGTTTACCTCTGGGCCGCCATATTTCATTGGGTCACTGCACTTCTCAATTGTGAGTAGCTTTTGATGCGTTTTTATCTGTGCTTAACTTACATTCGTCTAGGGTGTAACTTCTTGAAATATGTCACCTTGTTCAGCTGCGATACCTTTGGATTCTACGTTTCTTGGGTGTACCTGCAATATGGTATACAGGTGATCACGCGGCAACTTCAATCCGAACCTCCGAATCTCCCTGGTGCTCTGGTGGGCATCATCCTGGCCCTCCTGATGCTTGTGACGTCGTTTCTCTTCCAATCATTATCTCAGAAAACGCTGTTCCATCGTCATGTCCGAAGATTTCTGGCGGACTACGGCATGCCAATCTCGCTCGTCGCCGCCTCGGCCATGGCTTATTGGGGTAGATTCAATACCGCCAACCCGTTGACTCTGCCGGTTGGGAGGGCATTTCAGCCCGCTGGTGAGAGGGAGTGGTTGGTTCGGTTTTGGCAGCTTGAAGGGAAATGGGTCGGGATCGCCATCCCCTTTGGAATAGTGTTATGGATCTTGTTCTTCTTTGACCACAACGTTTCGGTGTGTTGCTTGTCTGGATCTATCTGCTAGTTGCTCACCAGTTGATTTCAGTCGTTGATGGCGCAAGGTGCCGAGTTCCCATTGAGGAAGCCACCTGGATTTCACTACGACTTCTTCTTGCTCGGCGCGACTACGTTCATCGCGGGACTCATTGGTCTTCCTGCTCCGAACGGTCTCATTCCTCAAGCTCCCATCCATACGACATCATTGCTTGTCATGGGCCGACCCGTGAAGAGGGACGATGCCGAAGAGCAAGCTGCCGTCGAGTCACGTTCATCAAGTTTCCAAGCGCCTGGTAGTTCTCAGCCACAGTCCCATGTAAATTCAGTCACGGCTGGGCCTGCAGACGATGAGAAGAAACCACAGTCTGATCACGGTGGATCCAGCAAAGTCACTGAAGTGGCTATCGGCGTGGTCGAGCAGCGAGTGTCTAACCTTGCGCAAGGGTCTTTGTGCTTGGTGCTCCTTACTGGCCCTTTCTTGCACGTGTTGAACTTGATACCGCGAGGTATGTTGGCTTCTCTCCTTTGATCCTTTTTGTCGCTAACGATATCGCTTTCGAAGGTGTTTTGGCCGGACTCTTGTGCGTACCACGATCGTCCTCTTGTCCACTACTTGACTGATTCGCCTTGCTCTCTAGTTGGTACATGGGCGCTGATGCACTCCAGGGAAATGGCATCACGAAACGGATACTCTACCTCCTTCGCGATAAGTCATTGACCCCGCCCACAGAGCCCCTCCTCCGAGTGCGCAAATCAAGGATCATCCTCTTCGTGGGTGTTCAGCTGATTGGATTTGGTGCCACTTTCGCAATCACTCAGACCATCGGTACGTTCACCCTGCTTGACGTCTGTGGGTTTTTGATGACAGACGGGGTGCCTTTGTAGCTGCTATTGGATTTCCTGTGATCATTATGCTGCTGATACCATTACGAGCTGTTGTCATTCCACGCTTACCCTTCACCGCCGAAGAGCTTGCCATTTTAGATGGACCCACGGCTTCTCCCTTTGTAAGTATTGATTCACCTCTTGTCTCAACGATCTTCACGCTGACATGAGTACTTTTTTTTCTTCGTTCCTTTCCCGTTGTTCGACTATTGTGCTATCAGACCATGGAGTCTGTCGGGGGTACCCTTTAGTATTTTTTACTTCAGCATTTTCGCCTCTGTATAGATCATCTACCTCTTAGCTTTCTTCAACGCTTTCGTGCATTTGTCTTGCAGTCGGTCCTCTCTCCATAGGAAGATACTCGACGTTCCGACCATCCGAGTTTTTCTGTCCTTTTCATGGTGTTATCGATTGTAGCGACGAAGGGACGTTGAAGTCACCAGGAAGGCTGCTTTTGAACGCTTCCCTCTCACAGTACGTATGTCAAACGCAGGACGCTATTCTCATAAACTTATTACCCTGACTTCAGGATTCAGTTTTCTGCTATTTAGAGCCGACTAACCTGCGCTCGGCCTCGGCTCTGAGTCCTAGTACTCGTGTTTGCTAGTCGTCCCATTGCTCAAAGGTTCAAGTTTGCATATGCATTTACATGAGGCGTTTAAATGCCACTCTCACGCAATGCGAAGATGGTACAGATATGTTGAGATTAGAGTATTATCGCGACAGAACATCATTGCTTAGCCATCAATGATATCGAAGAACTCGACTCTCTCGCCAGTTCCATCTGGCAGCGGGCATCACCTTCACTCACATCAGAGCTTACGGAAACCAAGGCACTGAGCTCCATATGCTTTCCCGCTTTCTCATGTCATTGCTTCGAAGCATGTGGTACGTGATTATGCGGGTGTATATATAAGACCAGTCTTCGAATTATTGAAGAGAGTGGGTCCTTTCAGGAGACTTTCCCGTCCTCACTTTTTCATGTCGAGCTCAGACAGTAAAGTTCTCGGTGTTGTTATCTTGGCTAGACATGGGGATCGCGAAGGTGACTCTCATTTTCCACCATGTTTTCGCATGTTATTATCGTGACTCACGATCAACCCCGCAACTCCAGGATTTTACCAAAATCCTACGACTTATGCGTCGTCCGCTACGGCGATAACTCCTCTTGGAAACGTATGTTATAGCGTTGGCTTTCCTAAAACACAGAGCTTAACTTGGCAAAGGTTCAAGAATTCCAACTCGGCCAGAAGATTCGATCCCTCTACATCAATGCCACCTCCCCTTCGTTCATCGCGGGCTTCAACACGACCCGCTTTGATCAGAGTCAGTTCCAGGCTCGTGCTGATGCTGGGGGAGAAGGTGGAGTGATCCTCAATTCTGCGGTGTCTCTGCTCCAAGGATTGTTTCCTGCGACCACGGCTTACAACACCACCCTGGCGAATGGAACGACTGTTGTGGCCCCTCTGAACGGTTACCAGGTCTGTCCCTATCAACAATATCCATGCTTGGACTGATCTCAATCGACCCGCATATGTAGACTGTTCCACGTGAGTGTACTGCCCAACTTCATTGAACGTCCGTTGATGAACCTCCGTCGACGCCTTTGAAGTCGAATCCGTCGAGCCTAACAACGATATCTCGTTGGAAGGTTTCACGTCTTGTGGGGTGAGTCCAATTGGATTTTAGACAACAACCTTGCTTCATCCCAGCTTGCAGAACTTTGATAAAGTTACCCAAGATTTCTACAATTCCCCTGGCTTCAAGGCTGTTGCCGCTGAGCATGCGTCATTCCTTCAGCAACTTCCTCAGTACCTTGATGGCAGGTCGGTCACTCTTGAGAACATGGTATGACATCCCTGCGCCAGAGATAAGATGGGCCAATCAACTGACGATATATTATTAGTGGAATGTAAGCTTCAATCACCGACGGGAGAAGCATTGTATGATGAGAACGTTTCTTGCAGATTTTCGACTTCATCAACGTTGAATCAATACACAATGCCGAATTTGCCAGCCGCCTTCCCCCCACGTTCCTCGCGCAGGCTCGGGCTTTGGCTAATTACCACGAATATGGCGTCTTCTCTTCTCCAGAGCTTGGAGGAATTGGAAATAGTATGTACCATTCGCATGCTCTAAATGTGTCGGATGTAACCAATCAACCGTAGTCGCTGGACAAACCATGCTCCCATCGATCCTGACGGCCTTCAAGCGGATCAGTAACTCGTCAGACCCCTTGAAGATGACTTATCAAGCGATCTCCTACAAGCCCTTCATCTCCTTGTTTAATATGACGGGGCCCGTTGAGGCCAACCCCCAACTTGCTGGTGTTGGTGAGTCGAGTCCATGCATCGCCCTGTGACCTAATACGATTCAATGCGTTGGGATTGTAGTCAACTACGCAGCGGCGCTTGCGCTTGAAGTCCGTCAACCATCCGCTGGTGGCGAGCCCGTCATTCGGTTCACCTTCAAGAACGGTACTGACGATTTTGACTTCGTCGCGTACAACTTTATGGGGGGTTCAACCGATGTACCCCTCTCTACGTTTGTTGACAAGCTTTCGGTATGCAACTCCTGGTACCAACTTCATAGAAACCTTGTATTGACCTCGTTGTAGCCCGTTGCAATCGGCGACACTGCTACATGGTGCCAGACTTGTGGGAACACCCGTGATCGCGGTTGCGGTGCCTTATTCCAAGCGCAACAGCAAGGCCTACAACTTGCACCGCACCCATTTAACCCAATCGGCGCAGGATTCTTGGGTGCAGGACTTACGCTTGTCGTTGCCGCTATGCTTCTAGCGTCGCTTTCAATGGTGGGTTGGGTCAAGTTCGGCAAAGGTGCAAAAGCCAGAACACCTGCCAGTAAGACCCAACAAGGCGAAGTGAGTTTTGTATGTGATGCTACAGTCTCTTATTTACTGAGGATTTGAGCAGCGCGATTCGGAGAAGGCGTCAGTCTGATGAAGCATTAGCTAACTGTGTAACTACAAACAATCTGTAGTACGGGATTGTGGTTATATTTCAAGTTATCGGGTGCCCTCCATGGATCAAAGTCGGGAACGTCAGTTGTAAAAGGCCGTTGATCAGGGTTCAAGAACGTGGTAGATGCATAATTATTGCCAGAAGAACCTTCACGCGGGTCGTCTGGACCAATATCTCCAGGATCTTTCCGTTTGGGGTTCCCTGGTTGCGTACTTGAAGACCCGATCTTCCCTAACGAGGTGTTTTTGAACTTTAACGCAACGCCGTCAATGAGAGTAGGCGCGAATTCCTTGGAAGACGATTTGGCTGCTTTGAGCGCGAAGGGACCGATTTTTTGGACGGTCGACTTGATGACGTCGAAAATGCCCTCTTCATTTCCTCCTTGAGACTCTTGAGAGGCGGTAAACCTCAGTTGTCCAAGTTGCTCAGCAGAGAGCTTCTTCAGCCTGAGGGCTGAGAGGGCTGCGTAATCTCACGTGCCACAGTGTACTTAAGGTGCACAATGATGAAGTGCGTCATGGACCTTTTCAGTACCCACCATCATGTCTCTCCCAGACTCATATGAGCTCAGTCTTTTCCGTCAATTCTACTTGGATCTCTGGGGAGCTTCCCGCGACAAGCTTCACAAGAAAGAGACGGCCATGTTGAACCAAGAGCAAACCCAGCTTAGTTTTCTTGATCTTACTCCTCACCTGGCCGCCATGGAAATACTGTGGTCCGACATTGAAAGCAAGATTTTAATTCGACAAGAATACATCGACGCACTCGCCTACCTCAGGGGCAAAGCAGCCCGGAGCCGTCCCGCCTCAGGATGTGTCATCTTGGGTCAGCCTGGCATCGGTGAGTAGACTGGCTGTCAACACATTGACGTAGCTGAGACATGAAGCTCACGTAGGTAAAACATTCTTCCTTATCTACGTCTTCATCGAGCGTCTCTGCAGCAAAGAGCCGGTCGCTCTCCAGATGGCAGCACACTATTATCTACTCTTCGACGACCGCCAAGTCACGGCCCACCTGTCCGACAATTCCAGCCCTTTGCGGAAACACAGAACCATCTGGATGCTGTCGAACGCGAGCGATCGCGTTCAGGTACCATGCCATGCCTTCCGATTCTGCATTGGATACATCATCCAAGCCAGCTCGCCCTCAGAGGCGCATTGGAAGGGGTGGTTGAAGGAGAGAACGGGCTTAACGTATGTGATGGATGTGCCTTCTCCCCCCGAAATGGCCTCAGTTGCGTACGTCATCTCTATTCGTCCAAAGTCCCACTCTAAAAACTGCCGACGTAGCCACATCCTCAATTTGGATCAAGCCAAGTGCGCCAACATTGTCTCTCTTTGGGGCCCCTCTATTCGGATTATGGTGAAGATTGCTCGTGAACCCGCACAAGAGGCACAGTACCAGAGGGCTGCTCGTTCGGCAGCCGGCCGCCTCGCCATGCACCCTGCTCTCCTCCGCCAGTTGACCAGCCCATCATTCGACAGCAAAGCACTTTCTTCTCTTATCGTCTTTGTGCGACCTCACCGTGACGGAAGTGGGCCTGTCAACCGCGCGAAACCTTCTCCCTGGATCCCCACCCAACACCTTGTGGAGCTGACGGCCAAGGCGTTGCAAGCAGTCGCTGAAGCAGACCAAGCTAAATTCTTCACCGTCCTGATGGCCCATCCTTACTCACGCGCTGCCGCAGAGTGGCTATTCGAGGCATGGGTTCATACCCGCTTTTCTTCTGGCAAGGACATCCCCTGCACTTGGAAGGGTTTAGCATCTTCCGAGAACCTTCCCGCCGCCATTAAACCTGCGCCAGCTACCTTTTGCAAGCTCAGTGAAGTGTCTCCAACTGTACCATTCTATTGGCGGCGGCCCAGTGCACCCAACTTTCCTGGGGTAGACGGCGTCTTGTTCGATGGCGAGGCTGTCTACGTCATACAGGCAACAGTATCTGGGAAGCACGGTACCGTAGAGACAGGGCTGAATGAAGTGAAAAAGGACCTCCCCGCTGCTCTTCGCAAAGTTCCGTTCCGCGTCATCTTTGCCGCCGTCGACCAGGAGACGATGGTGAGCCTTATGAATGGCGAGAAGTTATCACAAGATGTTCCCATTGGCGGATGCGTGGTGTCGCTAAATTCGCAGCCGTTGGTACGTGCGTCTGCTAGAACTAATGAAGTCGCTGCCGACTAAACTGTGGATCAGCTGTTACCAGGCCGCAAGTTCGATGAGGCGGAGGTCAATGAGCCGAACATGGAAGTTGGCAATCCCTGAGCTCAGCCTGAACCGTCTTTGATTTTCCGTACCTGTTGCCTGGCTTTATGTAAGTTTCCATGAAAATGGAGTTCAGCGTTGACAATCTGACAATCAATAGATTGACCGTATTTTCATGTGGACTGTAAGCGTGTGGGGCTATCAGTGTCAATTCAGTGCGATAGGTCTCTTACCGCCAGTAGTCTGCAAGCGGAATCTGGAATCATCGCCTTCAAGTTCGAGAATCGGAATCTCAAGAACGAAACAGATGGGGTGAGTCTCTTCTCCAAATGAGCACGAAGGAAGATCACTCAGCTCGACTCACGAACGTTCCTCAGCCACGGCGATATTCAACGAGGCACTCAGTACCCAATGATTGTAAAACGCCGGATTATATCCTCGACTTGACTTGGGACAAGCAGGATGTTTCAACTTTCTAAGATGTAATTGGGCGCTTGTATTGGGCGCCCCACGATTCCGGTGTGATTGAGCTATGATACAGGTGGTGGTAGATTCGGTTTAAAGTGGTGTGTAGTCTAGGTATGCATGCACGAGAAATGACAGGTCATTATCGCCAATCATGTTCACTAGGATCGCGACGAATGTCTTCATAATCAGAGTCTTCATGGAAGCAATCTGCACAAACGGAAATGGTTAGCCAACGAAATCCGTCAACGAACGGCGCAGCGTACCACTGCCATCGCTTTCATCATCCGAAGACTCTTCGTCGGGGTAATCATTCTTATAGTTGTCCTCCGCTGGGGTAACATGGTCAATGAATACTATATTCAACATTTTGAAGCTCAAACATACCATTGGAATCTTCATCAGCCTCATCATGAACCCCGTCATCCGAATCCGAATCGTCCCACTCATCGGAGGGCGGAAGACCAGTCCTAATGATACAAATGAGCCAAATCGCCAAGAAAAAGATGAAAGACGCACAATGTGGCGACTTTTGCAGCAACGTTATTCCATTCACTCAAGGTAGCCGGTCGATGGTAGAACACGTCCCAAACGTAATCGTCGGAATCCGGGGTATTCCTCCCATTGTCGCGGACTTCATCAGCGGGGTTGATATCATGCACTGGATGACCGTCATAATTCCGCCGTATCAGCGTAGAAGCAGAATCGACATACGTTTGAGGTACTCCTGAATCATAGGGAGGAATTTTTCCATCTCTGGATCAACCTCGGTGGATTCAGTTGTAAGAACTGCGTCATACATCTTCATCTTGGGTGGTGCAGGTGAAGCGATGTCTTTGTGGGACACTACGACGGGACTGGACACAATTAGTTGACATCAGTACGCAAAAAGGGACGGACGAGGTTGGCGTACGGATGAGTCGGAAGTTTTGGTCGTTGTGGCTCTTCTGGTGCCATGACCACTGTATATCGACGACTGTCGGATGGACGAGCCTGCGGCGGAGTCAATGAGTCAGGCACTGCCGTCTTCGTTATTAGCGCCTTGACGGAGCTTTCTGCCGCAAGTCGCTGAAGTTCCTCCTGTCCGAGCTGGTGAGCAAGGATTCCGCGTGGCAGGTCAACGGACTTGCCTGGAAGACCAACCTCTGTGCTTCGTCTTCCCATGCTTTTGGTTCAACAGTCTGAGCAAATTGGAACATTCCCATTCGACCGCGAGACTTTTTCCGAGGTGTGGCTGTCTCGACCACTGCAAGACGAGAGTGAAATGAATGTTAGTGTCTGTTCATTAGAATTTAGGTTTCAGGCGAACGGCGAACCTAGCGCATCAAGCGGCTCTTCATTCCGTTTCCGCTTTATCCTGAGGATTGTATACGGTTGAGCATTCTGGTTTTGGGACGTAACGTTCATAGAGAGAAGGTGGTGGTTCAGTGTCAAGAGTGTTCTCGGGGTTCCAAATGTTCCAAGCGCGTTGTTCATCCTTGCGCACGTGATCGGATGACCCTTGCGCGGGCCATACGATTCCGAATCGGACAGTCTTTCCGCGGCATCGTCTTGACCACCGACCACCAACCGCCAACCAACTAACCTGACCCTCTTGCGAACGTATACTTTTCTGGGACCATTCTATTGAAAATCTGTCCGCTTCTCTTACGTTCCCTGATAGTGAATCGCTTTCTGTTTCCTTGCGAAGATGGTATAAAGGGCCTTTATTGACCATGGTCCATGAAGAAGCCTTTCAGCAATCTGTTATTCCTGACAGGAAACACTCGCTACTGTTGTCTGGCTATAGCCATGGTGGGCTATGATACTTCTACATAGACCACAAAGGTGGACTCACTACTTTGATGCCGTCGCTGCTCCCTCGTCTCTCTGTTGCTCGTCCTGTTTCATGGGTGGCTGGCTTCTTTTCTTTGCGCAAGCCTTCTTTCCGAACAAGCTCGCCAGCTAGCTGGATCAGCCACGATAAGAGTTTTATGAAGGCTCAGGAGTCACTTCGAGTTCTTGGTTCATTACTATGTATGCTCTTCCGATAGCTTCATCTTCTCGGCCACATGCGCATCAGGATAATGGTGTTCATAGTACTACCTTCGATGGTCCTGACTTTCCGCATTGATTTCCAAGATGGGTGATTACGACACTGTTCTCCCCACCTGCTGATAGAGGCGCACAAATCGTTCACACTCATGCTTCCATTTCATGGGTATGCGTTAACTTCGCGGGCGGGATCTCTACATGGTGTCATCGAAGGGTCATCCGAGTTTCTGTATTCACAACTTCTCGATGGCCTCATGCCCGTCCGAGCTTCACAGAAGTTCTCCCGCTATCACCTCACTATATAACGACAGCTATACTCAGCTCGACACTCCATCTCACCCCCTCTCTACCTGTCCTCCATGTCCGCCGAACAAGCGAGTGTCCCTCAGCCTGGTAAGCCAATAACGAAGTGAAAATCAGTGCTGAGTCGACTACCACGTTTAGTTATTGCCCCGAATGAAAGTAATCCAGTCGGTGTCGAGGAAATGCCGCCATATAGCGAGCAAGCTGCTCCAAGCCACGAAACGAGCGCAATGCCTACCAGTAAGTTTGATTGACCGACACCTTGAATGATATATTGTTAACCATCCTGGGACCAGAGCCGACGGATGTAGAAACTCCCAAGGCCACCAAGAAGTCGGTGATATCAACCATTCGTCAGAAGCTCTTGTCAGTTACATGTCATCCCACATCCCAATCGGATGTGCTGTTTACTGATCTTAACTTCGTCCACTTGGTTATTAACAGGAAGTTGTTCCGCAAATGATAGACTCATGTTCTGCGTCCAGTGTCTAGACACTTTCACGACGTTACAGTATATTTCACTCCTCCATTCAAACTTTTGGGAGATACCCAGCGGGCTGTGTCGGTCTAATGATAATAACATACCAATCCAAGTCGCGTGTCTTCATCCAAGGATAAACAATGTCCCCGCCTCTCACCCTCACCGAGCTCGCAGCATTCTGGAGTCGTCTCGTGCCCACAGTCCAGAAGTCAGCAAGGTGTACGACTTTGGTGACCTGTCTGAGTGTGAACGGATCTCGGAGGTGAAGCCATGGTTGGGATCACCGGTCGTTGAGCTAACATTACCATCCTGGTTCTGTGATCTTCGCAATGGTCAGCCGGTGTTGGTGTTGGAAGCTAAGGGCTCCATGAGCGCCACAAAGTTGTTACGGGTCGAAGACTCGAAGTATTGGGTTGTTGAGACATAAAAAGGGGGGCTGGGAGCTGAACATATGCAATCCCCTTTCTCGATGGGCACTGTGACAGACCATGGAGGTATGCCCGCAGCCTCTTCGCCCTAGTACATGTACCTGCTGCGTAGAACGAGGTTCATCACGAACACTGAACATCGTTCGCCCAAGCACATTACCATGGGAATGGAAGGGCTGGGGGCATCCGAAGAATTCGTTTCCGTGTTCAAAAATTGCCCGGGTACGTTGGGTATTGGGCATAATGAAAGGGGTGTTGAGACAACTCTTCATACACTCAACATGATTTCATCCCGCGGCACCAATCGAACCTAGAGTATGGTCGTCCTTCTAACGCGCCGAATGCTTGAGCAACCTCTGTATCATGTAACCTACGCCTCACGTCCAATCATTCCCGTCCAATCAAACTTATCATACTTCTTCTTGTACTGCGCCACACGTTCCTTATTACTCCGGAAGTCGAGCTTTCTGGGTCTCCGCCATTTTCGAGGCTCAACTTCAAGAACGTTTCCAATGATCTCGCCAGCGAAGTACCTACAACGTTGTGAGAAGCTATTCAGACCAGATCGATGAATGAAAATATACCCTGGGAATTCCCCGCCGCCTTTCGCACCTTCGTCGAAGTCTTCCTCATCTTCAACGCCCTCCCCTGAGCCTTCAATGACATGACCATACCCTTTTTCACCTTTATAGTCGAACTGAACCATAAAGTAAGGGATATTTGGGACCATGGCACGTCGGAACCCTCCAGGACGAGCAGAAAAATCAATGAGTTTCTTGTGCTGGGACCATTCCGCTTCTGACATCAGGATGGATTCCTAAAGGACAACATGAGGCTTCGGCCATTAAGCAAGATAGACGCATAATATGAATACCTTAAAGTACCCAGGTATGAGGTCAAACTGAGCCCATGGGAGCGGTACACACTCGATGAAAGTATGTTTCTGATGTTTGAACGAAAGGATGGTTTCATAGAAGACCACACCTTTATCCTCCTCGGAGAACATGCGCATCAGGGATTTCATGAAGTTCTAATGCCACGGCGGTGTGAGGACGAGGGAACTAACGAGAATCAATTGATACTCACGCGAACTTCGTCCCAAACATCGTCATCACCTTCGAGCATAGCCATGTGGTGTTGGATAGGGACGATGAGACAGTGTCCTGGGACCAGTTCTTCGTTTGTCGTACAGGATAGATACGCACGCGTGCCCATAGCTACGATGGGTGCTTTCGGAAGACTGTCATCTTCTCCAAAGCAGAATTGACACGAAGATAAAGCTTTCTGCGTGCGCTTGTAATCTAATCATAGGGACTCAATAATGCTGAGTGCAATCAAAGAGGAACGGGCACACCGTGTATGGCGAACTGCCGCTTCATAGCGTCTGATCGCATCTTTTGACGACCTAGCTTCTCGGCGTTGTCGTCGATGTAGTCCAAGGTATTCTGCAAGAATATGAGCCCAAGAATGGGAGAAATAAGCGAGCGTAGATACCTGAAAACCACCGTCAGTAGCGATAGCCCGCGCGAATTGTGCATTGAGGTTCTTCTGATCTGCCATTCCCGCTCCAAACTTTTCTTGGCGTAACATTTCGCCGAGTGTTGTCGTATCGTCGTCCGCATTGTATCGAACAATATCACCCGTTGTAGGATCCCGTGTCTCTACCTTCTCTTTTTTCTTCCTGTTCCCTGGTTGTCGCGGTTCCTCAGCTGCACCATGTCCAACATCATAGAGTCGACCACGTCCGTCCAAGGTGGGAAGCACTTCAACTTTAGTGCGATTGCCCTCTCCATCTTCATTGATTCCCTGTGCCCGGTGAAGTTCAGCCTCGTATTCCTTCTCTAGACTCTCGGCGTCAGCAGACCCCATGAGTTTCGCTCGAAGGACTTTGGCTTGTAGCCTATTTAGAGACGAAGGAGAGAGCGCACGACCTTTGCCTTTGCTCGGCTGGGATGGTGTCATTACTGAGGGTATGGGCGTGTGTGATTGTGCGAGGGGGGAAGCGACTTGCGAAGGTCGTCGAAGAGAGTCCAGCCGTTTATTAGCCATTTGAGGCACCGGAGAAGGTGTTGAAGGGGCGCTATCCTCTCGACCACCTGGACGGCGGAAGGACGAGCTTCGACTTGAGCTACCACTGGCGGCGACATCATTGAATAGGAATCCTCGTTCCCCACGTGGAGGGGCATCTTTCGATGCGGGTCCCCGACCTCTCTCCGCCTTTTTACCCGCCCGTTCATCAAGGACCTTACGTTCCTCTTTTGCCTCTTCGAATGCCTCGATTGAACCAAATCTGTAGAGATTTCTTTAGTTAGTCAATCGATCTGAGAGAACCATATCCGACCTATCAATGGCAACTCGCTCTATGGGCAAGCCTTCCTCCTCAGCCGTCTCGAAGACACGCCGAAGGCGCATCATACGCCACTCGGAGCCAGGACCTCCTGGCGTAACGGCTTTCTTGACTGGCGTCGCATTCTCATAGTCAACCTCACCGCCCGTGGCGAGTTCACGGTTAAGCTCACGAGAGCTGATTGCAAGCTAGTTGAAGTAGGTATGAAATTAGTCGTGCACTCAACATTTAAGGAGGGGGACAAACCTTGTCGGGGTCAGGACGTTGAGGTTTGGGTCTCTTGGGTTTTATGTCCGTTCCGAGGCTAGAGAAGAAGTCCACACCTCCTCCAAGGGTTCTCTTCCCAGTTGAAGTCTCCCCGAATCCGTCTGTATACGCATCATCACCTTCAGGTCCCTCAGTAGGCACTAAGGTCGACGATGATTGTTCGGGCATAAGCATCCAGTCATCCCTCTTCAATTTTGATTCGGTTGGTAAATTTGGCGGTAACGGGGGTGCGCCATCGTCTGCGTTGGCGGTCGAGGTAATCTTCAAAGATTTCGCGGTAGGAATATCGGTTGCTAGCGGCTGTTATAGCCATTTCTCAGGAAAACATGACAACATGGGATAAGATAACTTACGTGCTCGCCGTCCATGTCGATGTTCTTTTCTACCCACATTTCCTCGTCGTCAGGATCATCGTCGACGACGCGCAATGCGGTTGCCTTAGACTCTTTATCCCGCTTCTTCTTCTTGTGCTTCCTACTCCCATCATCGTCTCTGTCCTTGTGGTGTCGCTTTTTGGAATGACGCTCCGGGCTTCGTTCGTGTTTGGATTTGGACTTGGATATGACTTTTTCTCGAGGTGCTGAATCCGACATGAAGTGCGTGATAGAGAGGTGGTAAAAGTGTAAGACGAACTTACGAAGCGAAAGTTCGACACAGGACGCCCCTTTCGCTCCCGTGATTCGCAAGACAGGGGCTTAATTCCCGTCTCACAGTCCCGATTCCTGGTTCTGACCACCGCGATGACCACGACTTCAAGGTCGACGCTCGCACCCTCGAACGTGCTTTTCTCACTGTACTCTCTCTAGGTCCGCCTATCAATGAGTAGAATGATCGCTGGACTGCGTAAAATTCCTTCTGCAACATTCAGCATCCAGCGTCGATGTCTCCACAACGCAGGACTGAGAAGATCCTTCCTTTACGTCCCTTGCTCGTCAGATAGGATGTTGGAGAAATCACTAAAAGTGAACTCGGACGTGGTCATCTATGATTTGGAAGACAGTGTGCCACCCTCTCCCGCAGACAAGGACGGTGCTAGGCTCCGGCTAAAGCAATTTCTACAAGTGCGTATTCCGACATGTAAAGGCGTCAAGTCGATAGCTCATTGGACTCATGTACTGCTTATGGCTAGAGACCGGACTTGCCTCCCCAAGCAAGAATTGCCGTCCGTGTGAACGACCTCACAACACCCTTCTTCGAGCGTGATGTTGCAGACATTGTACGCTTTGGATCTGGGTCTTATAAAGTTAAAACTTACTGTCCCACATTAAGCTATCAAACTCTGCCGTTGAATCCCTCGTACTCCCAAAAATCCATTCGGCCCAAGATCTTCACCATGTTTCCAGAGCCATCCATACATTGGCTCGAGCGAGTCGGGAGGCTCCTCTCAGGATCATTCCGAGCATAGAGAGCGCAAGGGGACTCTGGAACATAGGCTCAATTGCTTCTTGGAAGTCTGAATATGCTCCGGAGAGCAGTGGCATCATAAGTGCTCTCTTGGTGAGTTGGCGACTGCGGGGCCAGAAGATAGATAATTAATGTCCGTCGTGATTTTTAGTTCGCAGCAGAAGATTGTGAGTGATTTTCCGCAGTTTCAATACGCCGTCATGACTGATGAAACGGTAGATTGTGCGGATACATCTATTGTTCGCTCCCGGTCTCGACGAGAACTGTTGTTCACTCGTTCGCAGATCGTCGTTGCGGCACGCGCTTTCGGCCTCGATGCGATTGACATGGTACGTTTCCCCTTCCGCTCCTCTGGCCTTCTTTGCTAAGCCAATCGACCAGGTCTGCGTCAATTACAAAGACCAAGATTACTTGAAAGAAGAGTGTCAGGATGGTCGAGACCTTGGATTCACGGGCAAAGTATATCGTTTGCACTTTTTCAGTGTCACGAAAAATGCACTTACGCCCTGTGAAGCAAGCGATTCATCCGTCTCAGGTTGACATCATACAGTCGACATTTGTGCCAATGGCTCAAGGTGACTCATAGCCCTCTCCTTGGATAATCTCAGCTAACGCTAGAGGCAGAGATTCTTCGCGCTGCTAAAATAGTTCGTTCCATGGAAATCGCCCATGCGTCCCAGAAAGGAGCCGTTGGCCTGGAGGGTGAGATGATCGATGCACCCATGATCAAGCAGGTGAGAGATAGGTTTGTTTCCCCTTCTTTTAATCTCTTCTGAGACTGTTTAGGCTGAGAAAACACTTGCAATTGCACGAGAAGCTGGGTTGGAGATACCTGACGTATCCCATCTAGTCAGCTAGTCGATCCACCTATCGCCCCCACTCTGTGTGCTCTGTGTCAGTCTATTGATATGAATGTGAAACAGCGGTGTTCGTTCGTCATTAGTCTTGCCATGTCCCTAATCTGATTGATCGTTGATCGGGGACCTGTGCTATTCCCAGCGACATGGATTCATAAGAGATATTTTTGTTCAGTGTGCACAGGCTCATGACCATGATGGCTTCTCCCGCGAAAGTAGCTACTGGAGTACTACGCTATTTTGAGCTCATACGATCTCGTAGTTGTACCATGTCATCAATATTCCTATTACGCCACGGCTGGGTCTCGAGACTCGAGGTCTTGTCACCGTCAGAACCACGGTCCTCGTAACTGTTTTTCAGTGGCTGGCTGACGAAGTGCACGATAGGTTTAACACATAGAACATCACCGGAAAGCTTTGCGCAGAATGGGGCATGACGTTGGGGCACACTAGTGTGGTGGGCGAAGGTCAGGCGAGCCCAAAGCAACAACAGCGAACGAAATAATGGTTGGCCGCGTTTCCCTTCATTCCTATGTAATGTGCGCACAGCCTGACGACCCATCCAAATTGTGGAAGGTCGAGTTTGCATGCACATCCATAAGACGAGGAAAACGCGGACATCCACACTTATTCGCGGTTGCCAGAGCAAGTCATTGGCCGTGTACAGTGGGGAGTAGAGAAGGAGGAGTTGAGTTCTTGTTTTCAAAGTAGTCGAAAAGCAAGGGCTTATATACTGTTGCTTGACAAATGGGCTTGCTTGAGTTGGGTGGGCGTTCTCATGAACTTTGGGGTTGCGAGTTGCGAATGCGGACAGGGTATTGGACATGACGCCGCCATGCGTCGAGTTGAGGCACTTTCCTGAACCCCTCTAAAACACCCTTCAGGCTATCGATGAGCTATCTCTCGAATATTCAGGAGTATGTACACCGAACAAGAAGTTGGGCTGTTGGCCGAGTGCTGCTTTCGTTTACGTCTAGGAATCAAGATGATCGATCATCGGAAATGCTCAGATCTCCTGTCATTGTCCCCCTGAAGAATTTGCGGACTCGGAAATCGATCCAGCCATGAAACCACATGTTGGGTTTGTGGGTTTCCAGTGTATGCACTTGGGATGCTTCTCCCGCGAAGGTACCCTCCCTTCCATTCTATTCTTAACGGGACTTCTCTTTACGTAGGAACACACTAGGCTGCCATGCGTGTACTGCAGAACCGAAGCGACGATCAAAGACTCAAGAGCGATCATGCATCATGAATTAAATCAGCGCAGTAGAGCTGTCATACCTTCGCGGCAAGTCAGGTGCTTTCTTTAGGTCTCTAGGAAGGGGGATGCTGCTATGAGTGCTAATTACTATGAAGCTTTGCATGTTAGATGATATCGACGGCTCCGTGGAAGGAATTGTGACACATCGCACAAAATTGAAGCGATTATATTGACTTTTGGGCATGCTGCTCGGACAAGTTTGAGCTGCTACACGATGGAACATATTCACAGCTTAGGGATTGAAGAAGTGGGGTCTTTTTCGCACCCAGTTGAAATTCGGAGATATGTAGGTTGCGAAGAAGCTCCGTTAAGATATGTGTGAGCTTGTACTTATAAAATGCGTGTGGAGAGAGGACAAAGCTAGAAGATGGCGTGACTCTAATGAACGATGGTCGACGGTCTTGCGACGGTCCCAGCAGGGACGACGAGCATTCAGGAGGCTCCTGTAAATGCTCCTGAGCTTACTTAAGTATTTGTTCGTGCTTGTTTTGAAGGAGGCTTCCTGACAGAGGCCGAATTTATGTCGATCGAAACCACAAAAAATGGTGAGTTCGCTGCCTTGAAGTCTGAATTGCGACTGACTTTATCCCTTCAAAGAGGCCGATTCTCCTCCAAGGTGAGGCTTAGCGCCTTGTACGATCTAACCACGGTCTCACATCGATAGGCCACGAACGGTCGCTCACGCAAATCAAATTTAACAGAGAAGGAGATCTCCTGTTCTCCTGCTCGAAAGATCATGTCATTAACGTGTGGTTCTCACATAACGGGGAGCGGCTAGGGACATACGACGGTCACAATGGAACGGTGTGGACGGTGGATGTTGATTGTGAGTCGATTGTCCGTCCTGATGAGTCGGATTGAGACTAAATTCATCTAGCCGAGTCAAAATACATGATATCTGGTTCTGCCGATAACATGCTAAAACTGTGGGCTGTTTCGACGGGGAAGTGCCTGTACACCTGGGAGTTCCCGACGGCAGTGAAGCGGGTAGCGTTCAGTGAAGACGATAGCCAGGTGGTTTGTATCACGGAGCAGAGAATGGGGTACCAGTGCACGATTCGCGTGTTCAACATCAACCGGGAAGGGGACGGAAAAAATCGTGAGCTCTCTGTCAGAACCAATCGCACCCTCTTCACTGAAGGATATCCCTAGAATCAAAAGAGCCGGCGTATATGTTCAGTCCAATCGGCTCAAAAGCCACTGTGTGTGCTTTCACTCCCACACCCAATGTCGTCGTTACCGGCCACGAGTCCGGAAAAGTTGCCCTTTTTAATGTGAAGTCTGGTGAAGAAGTAGAGAGTAACGAACGCGCGCACATGGACGTTGTAACAGATCTCCAGCTCAGCAAAGATCGGTCGTACTTCATCACGTCTAGCAAAGACAAGACAGCACGGGTAGGGTTCAAACTTTATTTTCCCTGTAAAATTTGTTGAGAAGGCCTTCGAAAGATACATGATATCAAAAACCTCATGGTCATCAAAACCTTCTCCACGGAAACGCCACTGAACAGTGCTGCTCTTGCACCAAACTTGCCCTACGTTCGTTACTATCTCGCACCATCTTGTGCAAGTCTGACCGTGCTATCCAAAATAGGTACTCCTTGGTGGTGGGCAGGAGGCTATGAGCGTGACCACCACCTCACTTCGGCAAGGAAAATTTGAGACACGGTTCTGGCACAAGGTTTTCGAAGAAGAAGTGGGTCGTGTAAAAGGCCACTTTGGCCCTGTGAACACGTATGTGTTTAATCAATTTCATCTCAGCATCACTGAATCCGACCTGTTCATGCTCGTTTCCAGTATCGCTGTTCACCCTGCTGGGACGTCCTATGCATCAGGAGGAGAGGATGGGTTTGTGCGTGTACACCATTTTGACGAATCGTATTTCAAGGCCAAGCCCTACGGCGACCTCGAGATAGAAGATTGATCTGCGTTGGTGTCCTTGTATCGATTTATCCTTGCAAAAATCTCGCCTGCTTCGCCCTTCTTGGTGTTTTCAACGAACCAGGTCAACGCTGACATGGCTAATGTGATAATTGCTAATACTTATAATAAATAAGGAGGTATTCTAGATGTTTAGGTGTATAGTCGACTTCAACAATGTCGAATAGATGCAGAAAGGAGGAAAGTACTAAAATCCAACCGAAAGGTCGATACTGCGAATAGGCTAGACGGATGAAGAGGTATCACAAAGGAAGGTACAGCCGTAAGACGCACACGGGCGACAACGTCAGAAAGAGGATACAGAGGTTAAAGTCAAGGTTACTAAACACTAAAAGAACAACAGAGCGAAAGTAAGTATGAGAAAAGGGTTTGTCCATTTGCTTCAAGAGGCCCAACAGTGGATCAATACACCTGGTTTGAAACTAATCGACATGAGTTACGTTTGCGGTCGTAGCAGGGAACGGGCTTACAGATTACAATGCAACAGCATAAGCACTTCCGGAGATTCTGTTAGCGTCGAGGGTTTCTTGAGAGTCCATTCCGATATTCAAGCAAACGAGAGGGATCAACCCCGCCTCCCATTGCCCATCGATGCTGAATCTTTTTTCGACAAATGCCCACCCGTCATCGAACTCTTGCACGACGCGTACTTTATCACCAGGAAGAACACCAAGTTCGTCATCAAGGGTGGGGGTGAAATGTCTTTGTACGACTTCGAGATCAACGGTTTTGATAGATGATGTTTCGAGTTCGGCCGCAGAGAGGAAGGGATTGGGGAGAGCATTGGCTGAAGGGGGACGGAAGCGGCGACTAGATGACCGCGACATGATGCTCATCGAACGAGAGAAGGCCGGACGAGAAATATTGGTATCGGCTGTCTGGGGTCTGAGTTTGGTGTTGACCATTTTAGACAACGTAGGGCGGCGGGAGATGGCGGCATTGTCCGCAGTGGCAGGTCGGCCGAACATAGGGAGTGGCTGGGTCATCGTGGTGCGACGACTGAGAGAAGAGTTGGCGGTTCCAGGGCGGGAGGGAGGCTTGGGGAATGTGAATGATTCTGAAGGGGTGAAGGGGCGGACACAAATTTCCTCGAGTTCGTCGTCATCCTCTGGACTAACAACAGTGACGTTAGGATTAGCTTCGATGGGGGATAGAGACCGAAGAGCCATAGGTGGGCTATCAAACGACATGAGCACTGGACTTCCCTGTGTGCTCTCGTTGCCGTCTCTAATTTGGGCCATGGGAGGCGGGCTGATAGATGGACTGGCAAAAGTATAGGGTAGTTGAGGAGGAGTAGAAGGGTATGATGACGGCGGGGAGTTCTCTTCACTCGCAGCGTCAATGTCGTTCGTGGCAAAGCTACTGCGAGCACTAGCAAATCCACGCCCACTCTCCACCATGGTGAGATCACTTCGTTGTAGGGATTCGCTCCCGGAATCGCGTCGCATCCATCCGGCGCCCCAGAGAGCGCGACGCTGACGGCGGCGACTGATGTAACGACGTCGTACAAGGAAAATCAGGAGGAGGAGGAAAAATAACACGGCGATGCTGACTATAGCGGCGATACCACCAGAAGACAGACCACCAGAAGGGCTGTTCGAGCCGCTGTCGTTACTAGGAGTATTACCAACGCCCGTATGTCCGCTGTTGGCATCGCCAGAAGTAACGCCACCGGATCCAGAGGTCACACCAGGGAGAGAGGCGGTGAGAGCTTGCGACCCTCCCGTAACAGAGTTGTCACTTGGGTCGGCAGCTGCGTTGGCGTTAGTGGAACCGCCGCTGTTAGAGGTCGATCCTTCACGGTTTCCAGACGTGCTTCCACCCTGGGAGTTGGCCAAGTCCGTAGATCCAGTTCCGTCTGAGGCGTTAGATGAACTGCCACTTTGGCCACTGCTGGTCGAGCCTTCGTTATTGGGTTGGGAAGCCTGCGAGCCCGAGTTGGTGGTGTCACTTGAACCAGCGGGGGCATTAGAGCTCGAACCACCGTTATTCCCACTGCTGCTGCCGTTCGCACCGTTATTGACAGCGCTTCCACCGTTGTTGTTCCCACTGTTGACGTTCCCGTCGTTCCCAGTGCTGCTCCCACCCGTGCCGTTGCTCGCATCAGTTCCCGCACCAGTGCTGGAAGTCCCACCATTTGACCCACTATTGGTGTTGCCATTTCCGGCAGTATTACCACCAGTGCTTCCACTGTTGGTCCCACCGTTAGTGCTTCCAGAGGAATTACCACTAGTGCTTCCACCGTTCGAGGTTCCGCCATTATTGCCTTCCGTAGTCCCACCGCCAGTTCCTGTGCTTCCACCGTTGGTGTTTCCGCCGTTGTTGCCAGCACCGCTGCTTCCAGTAGGTGTGGGTGTAGGCGCTGGCGCTGGTGCAGGCGATGGTGATGGTGTCGTTGGGTTGTTACCGCCCAAGCCAAGACCGGAGAGAAGTGGGTTCACAACACCGTCGACAATTGGGTTAACGATTCCCTCTATTAGACTGCCTATCAAGCCTGGTTCAGGTGAGCGAACGACGAGTGGAGCGGGGGAGTCTACTGGAAGTCGGAGCTGGCGAAAATGGCCATGAGCGCGAGCGTGTTCGAGAGAACGTAGGTTATGCATTCCGTAGGACCTGAAAAAATGGAGCCTCGGAACCGAAGAAAATTGTAAGGACTGTTTTGAGTTGTGAATGTGAAGGAGGGTGATTGTTTGAAAAAATGGAAGAATCCTAGCCCGAAGCGGAGGAGGGGGGGGAGGATCCAAGCTCTCAATAAGACTTCGTCGTCGAGCAAGGAGGACACTGAGAGAAGAAGAAAAAGATATCCCAGCTGTTTTTGGGGGAGCACAATATCTCAAGACCCTGTGCAGGGAATATCAACACGCCTCCGATCTGATTCTGGTGTTACCAAAAGAAGGATCAGAAATAATAATCACCAATATGGTATAGTCTGATCACTCCGCTTGGCGAGTCCGAGGCTTCGATCTTGTGAAGTCTCCCTCGTGGAGCCGAAGAGTCAAGGTTCGTCGTTAGCCGGTTCGTTCTAGTGCACTTCACGAATATCTCTTCAAACTACGTCCGAAAGCATTTTCCGACCAGCAATCCATAGTGGAATCCTCAATATTTGCGGCTTCGCTGACCTTGTTTTTTCAATGTTTGACTGAAAGAATGATGACAATTATGACATACCAGGCACAGACAGGGATTGCTGGCCCTGACGTCAGTTCTTCAGTCTCTTCAAGACCCCTTCAAGCTGCACAGACGGAGAAAGCAATCCTAGCTATGTCTGCCTTGGAGATATTGAAATTTTGGTCTCCGATCGTTGTGACGAATACAAGGATCAACGAAAGCGAAGAGAACGATGTGCAGTTCAGAATCAGAGAGTTCGGTGCACGGCCTCGACACTTGGACAGGCACACCCTAACGACGGACGTAGTTAGATAATTTGTTTAATGACATACATTGTCTGTTCGATTTCGATCGGCAACGCTCATTTGTTCAATCTCCACATACCGTCTCGCACGGTGACAAGGTCCTCCCTCCTCGCCGCTTCCATGAAGGCTGCAAGTTGGTCGATCGTCCGATCGTAGCCCGGGGCGAACTTGAGCATGTTCTGGATACGGTCCAAAGGCAAAGTTCCCAAGTTGGTGAGCATGCCTTCGATGAACTAGGTTTGTGAAATTGAGTGTCTGATCATCGACAATGTGGGGGTCAGCAAACCTTCCAGTAGACCCTCATTTGCTCTGCCTGCTGCTGCTGAACCGACACCGCCGGAGGCAGTTCGACCTCGACGGATGCTAAAAACAAGAAATGATCAATGTTGTCAATCAAGCAGCGCGCACAACTTCTTACCTGCCGGTTGAGCGTAATTCTGGGCCGCGTTGCTGCCCTCATTGGGTACCTCGAGCAGTCTATACGTTCCGGGGCTAACCAACGCTAACACCCCAATACCAATCCAGGTATTGATCGCCCTTAGCACAGCACTACTATCAGGTAGACCAAGTCCGGTAGATAGATCTTCGACGGTCCACTCATCTTAGCGTCCGTTTCAATGATCAACAATATCTCGACAGCTTGAAGGAAGAAACAAGACCGTACCTTTCTGTGAGAAAAGTTCGATGACGGCAGCTTCCAGTGGCAATACATCAACAGTAAGGTCGCGGTCTTCAAGTTCCAGTGTTATGTTGATGGTGCCTAAGTGACTGAGCCAACGTAACCTTTTATCAGGTTTGAATTTGTTGAACTCCGCTTCGTATTGAGTTTGCAGCCTAGATGCGAGCGCAGGATAAGAGAAACGGGATAAGCGTTATTTTAGTACGTACTCTTTCAGTTGACCAGGCATCTTGATTTCGCTGGCATCAAGGGCGGGCCAGAAATGTTTGGAAATAATGAGGGGATGTAGAACCGACTACGAAATGTAAGACAGGTAAGGCAGAAGACATGGAAGGGTACTTACAGATTGTTGAGATTGAATGTGTTGGTCAGTTCGCTTGGAGTCCGTCATATCTTTCAACATGACCTCGCAAACTTGTAAAGCTGCCTCTCCGAAGCGGATCTTGAGGATTTCGATGTTTCTTCGCTGAAGGTGAAGAGGTGAGACGAAGGCTTCTGACCATCCGGAAGTCCTACTAACCTCTTTCTCGACACGGTCACTCTGATCATCCGTAACATTGAGCAGTCTTTGGGCGAGTAACACTTGCAGCTCCTTGACGAAAAAGTCTTTCGAGTCGTATATACTGACGAGTGTGCTTATGATATCACTAGGTTTATTGACCCTAAAGTCTAACGCATGTATGAGTCAAACTTCAAGACGTGGATCAGCCTTCGGGTGACTTACCTGGCCCAGCGTCGACTGGTTCTGGCTCCCAGTTTACGTCGATATACTCATCGGCGTCAGCGAGTTGAAGGGGACGAGGTGGTTCACTTTCATCCACTAGGGAGTCACCACCATCATCGTCGCCAACCAAATTTGCCACAATTGATCGAATGGTGTCGGGACGTTCGCTATGACAAGACAGCTTAGCTGAGGAGAGCTGTAAGGGCAAACGGTGATATACCGCAGATAACGACGGATTGGATCAGCAACCTTGAAGAGAAGGACGCCAGGGGGGTCGACCACGCGAAGGCACTTAATAGTCGCGACGTATTGAGAGAGGATAAGCTTTGTATCAGCCCCCGGGTGTAAAAGGCGCTTGCGATGCCTACATGGTTAGTAAATCGCGATCAGAGACTGCTATAAGTGGACCAAGATAGGAAGACTGACGATTGGCGCAGAGACTGGACAAGAGCAGCACGTTGATCTACTCGCTGCAAACATTCCTATTCGGCTATTAGTATCAGTTGTGCTTAGGCAAAATCCGTAGATATACCTTGAGGTCCTGCAACGCTCCCATAGAATCGGGGAAGTCGATGATGATGTCAAATATCTCCTTTGTTCTGGCACGGTGGACATGACAGTTTGAGACCTTCTGCGATGAGGCGTGAATACTACTGACCTCAAATCACAAAGTGTTTTTGCCATGTGGAAGTCAAAGCGTGGGCCGACCCCAGATAACATAGCGCGTGCTTCGTCAGCTAGTGAGTGGTACGGGGCATGAGGTCAGTGGCATCACATGGGAGACGAGACGCACCGGTGGTGGCACTGCGACCATAAACAACGAGCATCCACGGCACCATCCTGTCTGTCATCCAATCCCTCAGCCCGCTCAGCATTGGCTCAGCCCATTGACCAGTGCATGTTTCGAGAACATGTCGTTCGATGTGCTCGTAGCCAACGCTGGCGATCAACGACTCATACCGGTCCGTCAAGCCAATATAATCAAACGTTCCCCAGAGATCGTTGACTTGCATCTGAATCTGTGTCTCGTTTACGGGAGCCACGGTGGATACAATTAGTTGCTTGAACGCGCCGGAAAAGGATGTTGGGAGGATAGAGAAGAGATAGGTCTGGAAGGCTGAATTATACGCGGAATGAAACGTCGTAGGAAAGCTGTCGGATACGTTAGATGCGCCAGAAAGAGCTCAAGAAGACGAGTTACAGGAGGGAAGGTGACCAAAACGCCATCCATTGCTCGATTCGCTGCACTAAGCGAGCCACGACGGTAGGATCGGGCGTTTGGGTGTAGTTATCCATGAAGAGTCCAATATCTTCTTCAACGAGATGAAACGACGATTTCACTTGGTCTGAAATCCCATCAATTCAAGTCAAGAGAGATATTTGAGGAGCCTACTAAGAAATGTCTCTAACAATACCGTCAACCTTCTACTCTTGATCACCAAGTCAAGTGCTTCCTTCAGTTGCGTTGCTAAAGCAGACGTGAGCAGAAGATAAAGTCAAGGGGAATGTGTGCTTCGTACTCGGTTCCTTGGAAACATTGGGTTCGAGCTTCAAGTCCCTAGGACGGATGAAGTCAGTCATAAGAATCCAAGCCTATTCAAGGCTTCAGTAAACGTTTGACGCAGTATCGAGGTATTATGCCTGGCTAAATGACATCAAGCCCGATATCCCTGGAGCACTTTGATTGATCCTTCGAAATGACTCTTGCCACTTGGTGGCCACCTGGTATCGTAGGCCATGCGAAGACATGAGTATCAATGTCTGTAGGAAGTCAGGCTGCCGTTGAAATGACGTTCTGAGAATCCCAAAATGAGATAAAGGGGAACCAGCGAGTGCTCTGTCGAGGTAATCAAGGAAACGTCAAGGCCAAGGTTCGATTTGGGGACGCGTCGCGCCCATTACACGTGATCGGTAAATATTAAGGGGTAAATTATTACAGGGGTATATTCGTACCTCAGGCCTTCAGGCCTGTCAGGGTTTAACCGCATCAAGTCACCCATCTCTCTTCACCCACATTCCAGGAAGCCCGAGGTTTGTAACCGAGAGCGGGATCATCCATTCGAATCTTTACCGAACGATGTAGATTGGGTCGCTCGTCTAGAATTTGGCGGCCTTTGCCAAAGTTCGACCTTTGACTCCAGTTAGAAATGGAACAGATGTGTGGGATAGACCATATGCCTCACCTAAATGAGCGAACCCAAGAGCCATCCATTTCTTGCCACGAGTAGTGCAGAGGTATGATTTCTAGGAGCCACCATAGTTTCTGGGCTTTCAACTGATCGTGTATCTGCGTCACTGCATCCTGTTGTTCCATCTCTAACGCAGGATTGGCGTCAGAGAAGTTCAGTTGATCTGGGACCAGTTTCAGCTGCCCCTCTCCTTCATCCGACTTGGCTAGCTTGAGAGTAGTTGATGGTATGACCGGAAATGCCAGGGGGATGTTGAGCCGTCCAAGGGCGGCTTGATCAAATTGTACGCCACATTGAGCTGCCATTACCTCTCGGACCATCCATCTCAATGGTATATGAGAGATCGAATTGGCAACGCTGTCTTTGACAGTACCACCGCCAACATCTGATAAAAAGAGTAAGACGACTCGACTCAATGTCTCGCTTCGATTGTTAACGTACCACTGTGACAACCAGCGAACCATACTTCCAAGACATCAGTATCGACACCCGGTACCATCTTTGCATCGCGAGACTGTCGACCACTGGGCTTTGTATCATGTGGCTTCGTCTTCTTGGTTTGACCAAAGAAGCGACCAAAGAAACCAGAGCTCGCTTTTCGGCGTGGGCCCTTCCCGCTACTCGACCCTTCTTCGAATTGGGAGCGTGCTAGGTTGGTGAGCGAAGTGGGCGAATGGTTGAGCTCTGAGTCATCCAGTATGGTAGTTTGTCGCTCCGGTGCGTGTTCATCAGAAACTTCGTCAGGAGTCGGATAGTGATAGACGTTGGGACGAAATTTAGCACGGCGCTGAATACTCACTAAGGATCATCGTCAAATAGCCGTATTTTGGTGAGTACGAACCTCGTCTAGAGATAGAGCATGTCTAAATGTCTTGATGGCCGAATTGGAACTGATGAACGGGAGGGTTTGGCCCCTAAGAACTCCTACGCTCGCGACGGTGTCCCTATACAGAAAAACATCAGAGACGAAGCTCCGCGCTGCCCTCGGAAGAAGCGTACCAGACACCCATGAATTCGATCTTTACATCTTGGCAGTAAGTTTCTTTGAATCCAGCGCTCAGTTCAATTCCAACTGGATCCTCTCGCACGTATAACTTGTAGGCAAAGGGGATTTGTTGATGATTATCTCTTGGCAAGAGCCCCACCTACATGCGAAGAGTTTGTTTAATTTAAATGTCGAAGACACGGGGAAAAAGCTTAAGCGAACCTTATGGAGCATCCCTCCGAGAGCCCGAGCGGTGTACGCGCCTCGAGAGAAACCTAAACGAAGCCATGAGTTTGTTTTCGTGTATCTCGTTGAACTATCTCACCAAATAGGCATATTCTATCGCCAACTCGGTAGTTTTGCATGAGAAACCGATATCCTTCGATGACATGTTGGTCCAGATACCTTGGAAGTGGAACGGTGTGAGCCAGAATGCAGCTAGATGGTCATGGGACTGACCATGCAATTGCCTGGTCTGCTATTTTTGCTAGCCATTCGAAGAGTGGGGAAACGATCCCAGGGTCGAAGAAAGTGCCGATACCCGGCTACGAGAAAATTTAGCATGCACCGTGTCTATGAGGGTATTGTTCAAGAAACAGACCTGGTAGTAGCAAAGTTGTTCGTTAAAATCGTCTTTCTTGAGGATAGCGAACAATTTCACAACGTTGGTGTTCTACCGCTTGGTTGAGGGGATTGTAACATAGGTGGATAAAAAAGCATACCATGCGGTCGTATTCGTTGCTCGTGCCATCGAAGCACAATACGAGGGTACGAACGGGTTTCGTTACTTCGGACAGGGTGGTCATCTGATTAGCGAATGAAAGGGAGGTAACTTTGGTGGCGAGATGGGCCACGTATGTTATATATGGACTAGAGGCAGTAAAACGGAGGCATCAGATGTCAGCTCCACTTTGGCCAAGGTCAGAGGATTGGGGTTGAGCGCTGTTGGTTAAGTTCGATGTGGCGCACGTTGACACCGCTTTATGATCCAAGACTGAATGGGCGCAGGGAGTTGAAACCCGTCGAAAATCGTTGTCCTGTATCCACGGAACCCATATGTATCAATACATATATCAATCGTCGACGTCCATTCTCGACGGAACATTGTGTGAGTTCGACTCCAGGATTTATTTATAGAGTTACGAGTAGGTGCAACTGGGGTAGAAGCACGTTCGATAGCAGAGCGGCTGATCCACGAGAGAATAGGGTATTAATGTATCCCGATGAGTGCAGTAGCGGTTCAAGGAAGTCACTTAGACTAGGATACATCTAAAGTTGTTCCTTTGAGTTGTTCAATAGTCACTCACGGTCGTCGTTTGTTCAGGTTTTTGAAATCGAAGAATAATGTGTCCAGACCGTTTATAGTCTCGAGTTTGTTAGGCTCTGGCCGATCGGCTAGCCTTGGAGAAAAATGTAGTCGGACAACTTGGCGACAAGTGAGGATGATGAGGATGAGCGTTTGGCGCCTGGCCCTTGAAGGCGCCAGAAATTGTAACACGTGACGCCAGGGGCGAGTTGTCGGGGGCCTCGGACATCAACACAAGTGCCCTGCAACTTGTTTGCAACTACTTTCAAACTTCATATGCACTGGTACCGCGCCAACCATCGCATTACAGAGACCTTCTTGAAAGCACAACAGTAGAATTCGGCCTTATGAAATGTCACTCATTGAAATTGAAACCTCGACGGGTGGCTCGGAGCGCTCCGAGCTGAGGCGCTGATAAACCTTTAGTTTACCACCACCAAGTATACAAAGAGCGACTGTCATCCTCCCGTCATAGAGGCTGGAATTCGAGCCTACCACCAAGCACCTCACGAACCAAACACTATCCACAAACGTTACTCTTTCTGTCGCATGTTACGAGCATGCACTGTCTTGGTGAGTCTCAACCTTGTCATCTAACAACTCCCGGATACTCAATCCATTATTCCTCTGTGCTTGCCTCATCTTGATCGACCAATCTCCTTCATTGCTCCTTCAGCCGCAATGATTTCTCTGGGCGTCACGTTCGTGTGCATCTAAGGAAACATGCCCATGGATCTTTACCTTTCCTTTCCGCCTTGCCTGAGGCGGCCACCTGGGCGACTCGACGCTCAATAGTCCGCTTAAGTATCCGCCAACTGTCTAGGGCACCTGCTCGAGCGGTCACTGGTCAAAGGTGCTGCTTAGGCCTTTTGATCCTTAATGAGGCCAGTCCGGTCAGGTCGAAAACTTGTCGCAAGGATCACTTCATAACAAATATCCCGCGACATATTGTTAGTAACGTCCTCCGCTGGATAATCGCGGGCTCTAAGACGTTGCTTGTTCGATCGGATGAACCCGAGAGGCCCTATATATTGGGGGGTGATCCAGGGTAACCTCTTCTATTCACAACCTCTATTCGCTTCCCAGTCAACGGGAAGAAAATCATTTGATTCCCCATGCTGTCGTCCGCGAGCTTGAAGCTTCTTCTCTTGCTCGCTAATGCCATCACCGGATTCATCGTCGCCAAAGACCCAGCAAAAATTACTCCCCCTTCTCCAGATGAACGACTCAAAGTCTCTGGATGGGAGCACTGGTTCCCCGTGATCGTAATCGTCCTCCGTGTATACCTGTCCTCCTTTCACCAGTCTCCTTTTTTGTGACGACTTCCCCCCCTCAAGGCTGGAACGGTTATTTTACCGATCTGTGAAATTGTGACGCTTCTGACACTGATTTACGGTCGTGGTACAATGTATCACAACATCGCTGGCGCGATTCTCTCTTCTGCCACGTTGTCGAACGCCAGCAAGTTATCCGTCACTCCGGCGTTCTTGATTTTAAGCGGGGTTTCCCTCCTCGCCGCTCTCTACCGCCGTCACTGCTTCGCCGTCCTCGGCCGCCACTTCACCTTCGACCTAGCCATACGAAAGAACCATAAACTCATCACGAGTGGCCCTTATTCGATCGTGCGACACCCTTCATACACCTGCGCATTGGTGAATTGGTTCGCCACTCCAGGATGCCAATTAATTCGTGGCTCGTGGTTAACAGAATGCACGAAAGTGGGAGAACCGTTTTGGCGAGTGGGGATCGTTGCGACGCTGGCTATCTGTGTCTTTCCTTGGCTCATGGCTAGGATGGAGAAAGAAGATGAGATGCTACGAAAAGAATTTGGAAAGGAATGGGAGCTCTGGAAAGAAGCTGTGCCCTACAAGCTCTTCCCTGGTATATATTGACCGCAGCGCCGTATGGTCGTTTGAGGTTTGTCGTATAGTCATCTCAAACTCGCCGCTACCTCTACCGTTCCAGCTCAAACTGGCGATCATTTCCGAGTGATGAAAACCCCTTACTGCTTTAGAACCTAGTCCCCCAAAGGACGCCACGATGAAATTTCCGAAGATGCGTTGACAGCAACATTTCTCGGATCCCCTGGACAATCGCTGGTTCCAACTCCAACGTCCATGCGGCCTTCCCTGTCCCCTCGGTCAGGCATCGGAGCAATCCGAAAGTGCAGGGTGCATGCGTATAAAAACGCAAGGGCACCTCTCCTCCCACTCTCACAACTTACCTTCGCTTCCCACTGTGAGATAAGAGGATCGATTGATCACCCATGCTGTCACCTGCGAGCTTGAAGCTTGTTTTGCTGCTTGCCAATGCTCTAACCGGGTTCATTGTTGCTAGAGACCCCGCGAAACACGCTCCACCTACCCCGGCTGAACAACTTAAGGTGTCTGGGTGGGAGCATTGGTTTCCCATCGTCGTAGTGATTCTCCGTGTAAGTTGAACCGCCCCTTGTTCGGTCCTCTTTGTCTCACAGTTGATCAATTGTCGACGTTCTTCGATTTTCCCAGGTCGGAACGGTTGCATTACCTATCTGTGAAATTCTGACGCTTCTGACATTGCTTTATGGCCCTGGCACAACGTATCACGATTTTGTGAAGACCGCGGTCCCCTTCGTTGTGCTATCAAACGCATCCAGCCTTTGTGTCACCCCAGCCTTCTTGGCTTTAAGTGGTGTTTCTCTTCTTGCCGCTCTCTACCGTCGACACTGTTTTGTCATCCTTGGTCGACACTTCACCTTCGACCTAGCCATCCGCAAGGACCATAAACTCATTACGACTGGGCCGTACTCAATTGTGCGACACCCTTCGTATGCCTGCACATGGATAAATTGGTTCGCTACACCAGGGTACCAATTGATCCGTGGATCATGGTTGGTAGAATGTACATCACTGGGGGGCTCATACTGGCGATTTTCTATCGTTATAGTGCCTGCTATCTGTGTTCTCCCTTGGCTAATCGCTAGAATGGAGAAGGAAGACGAGATGTTGCGAAAAGAGTTTGGAAAGGACTGGGAAATTTGGAAGGAAGCCGTACCGTACAAAATGTATCCTGGTGTTTATTAACGAGAGGATCTTCTTCTTTTACATTGCCCAATAAATACTGCCACATCTACAACTTGCCAACGGTTCGATGAAGTTTCCTATTTGTGCATAGTACCCCTGTCTTCCTTGTCAGCCACCTCATTTCAGACTGGGCTGACGAGCAGGTTGTCAGCCTCATGCTCGCTTTCCATCCTCCGAAGACATTTCCGCAGTCCTTCCGGCTTTCACGACACTTCCATGACACGAACCCCGGTACGTACGAGACTCAGAGTCGGTACTTGATCTCATGCGAGCTCCTATACGCCCCTTTAGTCCGTGTATAAATTGGGGACTGCCCGAAAGGAAGGGCACTTTCGCCTTTCTGTTCCCAACCACCACATTTGAAACCCTTAATCCTGCAATTCTTCTACCACATATCATGAATTTCATCTCTCAACAACGTCCTTCTGCTCCCAAGGCGGAAAAGATGCCCCCCATGCAAGTGGCTTGCTCTTCCTGGGCTTCAGGTTGGTCATGAGTCTTTCCCCTTATTGCGTATTTTGACAGACCTCCTCGCAGTCCCCTCCGAGTTCGAGAGAACCATGGTCAAGATCTTCGGCGACACAAT
The DNA here is from genome assembly GCA_002583695.1 of Pleurotus salmoneostramineus. NCBI lineage: Eukaryota > Fungi > Basidiomycota > Agaricomycetes > Agaricales > Pleurotaceae > Pleurotus > Pleurotus salmoneostramineus. The sequence continues at coordinate 67,769 of BEWF01000052.1, forward strand.
CGTCTCCATGTGGTTCTCGATGATGAGGAAAGAGCGTTGCTGGGCCCCTGAATTTCCTCCTATCGAAGCACCTCCACCGAAAGCGCCCTCCTTTCGCCAACGAGCCAAGGCTTTCTTCACCAAGCCTAGCCATCTGTCGGCTGTTCTCGCGCACGACTCTACCTATTTAGTTCTCGAGGGCAGCAAAAAAGACAAGACGCCTTCAATCGTCGTTCGTCAGCCCACCGAGCACGGCATATCGGACGAACTCCAGTTAGCTTTGGCAGAAATCGAGGGACCTTGGACCAATGGCATTCCTTTGCAGAAGAAGATGAAAGTCAAGTACCCTCGAGAGGATTTCGAGCATCTCTTAGCACACAGGCTCAACCCGACGTATGGGTATCCCGTCCGCACCACCATTGAAGAGACACCGGGACATACCAGTCTGTGGGGGATCCCGAAGGAGGCGCCGAAGGTCGAGGGAGTAAACGGGGAGGTAGTTCACCAGGCCTGGCGAAACTTGGTGGACATGGGGATAGTCCACAGGCTTTTGGTGATGCGTGCGATCGAGGCCGAGAAGGAATGGCAAAGGGCTCAGCTGGCTGAGGCCCAGGAGGCGGAGGCGAAGATTTTGGAGGAGGAAACGGAAACGGACGCCAAGGTGACGAAGAAAGCTCTCCCCGCGGTGGCCTGATGATTTGAGTGGGGCGCGGTTCGGTGAGTAGCGGCAGGTGGCTTGGACTCGGACTCGGACTCGGATTTCGTAGATACATCCCGCTTCCCTTCCCAAGTAGTTACTTGTACGCTATTCTCAGGTGTCTTTCCTACGTCGTCGGCTTCCACGGTGGCCCCCATGGAGTCGATTGTGCGTAGGGATTTCGCCTGGGAGTAGCCTGCGGTCCGTATGTATGTCTTCGATGGTGTCACTTTTCGCGAGAGTGACACCATCGAAGACATTCATGGGGACCGCAGTAGTAGATAGAAGTAGATAGATCGCGAAGAGTGGGCGGCTTGGAGGGTGTCATTGATCGCGACGATGGTACTTGACGAGCCTGCTCACTCCCAGCGATTCTCCCGTAGTTACCTCCCGCCATGTAACATCCCATTTGTAGACAGCTCTGTTTGTGCATTGCCGGGAGGGTCACCTGTAGCAGGGTGCCCGGGCCACCCAGCGGTACGCAGACGGCAGTTGTTTCATCAAGCATCATGTAATTATGGACAGCTTCCAGTAGTGCGTATCTGTGTATATCTGTCATGTAAACGGTGTTGCAGACGTGTAGTAGGGAAGGTGTACCCAAGAGGTGCGCCTGGGCCACCCGGCGACTTGTCTACAATGCTTGTCATCGTTGTCGTCCTGTAGGCAACTGTGGTCGAAGACGGCGTAGTTTACCTGTCCTGTAAACGAATGGTTGTAATTGCGTAGTTGGGACGTTGTATCCAATACGGATGCGCGTGGGCCACCCAGCAACTCAATTACGACGTTCGTCATCATGCTCACCTTGTAATCAGTAGGTAGTATGCCCTGATTCCTTCCGTCGGGGGGAAGGGGCGCGTTCTTGCTGGGACCTATTTAGATCATCCTGTAACGCGGTGGAAATATGTCAGCTTCGAGCGGGTTTGGCTGGCATCGACATCAGACCAACATTGGACTTGCGAGCCTGAGACTGTCAGAAGAGACTCGGGGTTCTTGGCTGGAAGTCGGCGCTTAATTGGTCTGATCGGCGGAGGTGTCTCCATCCCGTGCTTAGTAGAAACGCGCTTTGTGATCGTCTACAGTCCCGGCCTACAGACTCAACCACCCACCACCACAAGCAAAGGCGATGTACACGCCATCCCTACCCCGCCTAGTCCTTTTCGTTCTCTTCGTCGCGGGCGGCCTGTTCTGCGCATCAGCTACACCGTTTGGTCCAGGAAAACCCCAGAACAACCATCGTTCAATTACACGCGCTCGCCAAGGCGTTGCACACTACGCCCGCCCAGTGGATACTAGCTCCAACATGCACCAGACCCGCGAATCAGAGGTCGTCTGGAGCCCGAAGGTGACAAAACCGACTAAAGGCGAGGTAGTCATCGCGGGTCAGTCGTTCGTCGTTGCTTGGGATACGGCGAATGTACCGGATGAGAAAAAGTCGTCTGATGTTGAGATCTTGCTTGGATACCCCAGGGATGGGGGCGAGCACCTTGATGTCGGTAAGCGAACAACGTCTGTACTTGGGAGAGCTGAGACCAAGTCTTGACTAGACCGCCCTCTGGGGAAAGCACCTATGATGGTGGGGAGAGCGAAGGTAGTCGCACCTGCTAACAAGCCAACAGGCGATAAGTATTACGTCGTAGGTTCGTCGAGTCACCACGTTTGCGGGATAGCGGGAGAGCTGATGTGTTGGTTTCTAGTCCTCGGAGATTCTCAGAACAAATCTCCGCCATTTACAATCAAGAACAAGCATCGAGGCTGACGGTAGTTCGGGCATTTCGTCTCATGGAGTGGAAATTCATGTTGGACACAGAGGAATAGGCGAGGTGGATATTGTGAACTCACAACCTATACAAATGCATTTCGATTCCGATTCGGCATCTCTGTTTAACTAGATACCAATATCTGTCGGTAGACAATCAAGATTTCTCAGCCAATCTGGAGGAACCGTGAGCCTAGGTGTGTCGGGGAAGAGAGACATCAACACACCAATAGTAACGTCCTCGAGATGGTCATCAAAGTCGCCAAACATCTCATGTTGACGACTCTCCCGCACAAGCGTTACAGCGCGTTTCGTGATTTCATCATTGTCTAGTCGAAAGGGCGAATCTGAGGAAAAGGCCGGTTTGTCGCCAGAGTACGCGCGCCATGACGATCCTTGAGGTTGGTAGGGCTGAAGTAAAATCTTTCAGCTCCGGCAAAAGGGCATGCTACTGAACTTGGATAGCTTACAATCAGCGCTGGGGCACCAGAGCCAATGGTTTCGCCATCAATCTGCGTAACTCTAAGAAAAAGTGGAATGAATGGCATACACATGTTGCTCGACGTACCACAAGTGCAATCGCGTCGTTGAAACCATCTTTAATCTTTCCGGCCACCTTCTCTCCAACAGGTGCCAATGCAGTATCGTCGAGCCGCTCGCAGGCTTGATAGTAACCAACTAATTTGAAGCCTTGCGAAGCTGCGTGTTGTCCTGCCTTGGAGGAATCGTTCAGGTACCGTATGGGGCATCATAATGAAGTGTCTGACCAAGTCAAGACCGATCTCCATCATCGGACTAAGACTTGTCCAATGGTGCAACAAAGGCACAGCGTCTGCGATGAGCACTGTTGAATCTGCGCCTTGCGAACCGAGGAGGACTCCGTTGACTTGCTTATGTGGGTGCTTCGCGACATGGAAGAATATTTTGAGATATGCTTTCTGTGAGATCACGTACGAGACCATGGCGATGGCGAGCAGGAGGAACGAACGATTCGGTGATGGTCGAAAAGAAGAAAATAAATATTGAGACCCGTAGGTCTACCACTCCGGGAAAGCGTGTCATCCTTGTGCAGGGGCCATGCTAATCTTCTCTGTATCGTTCCAATTTTTTCGTATGTCACCCCGAAGGGGACGAAAGCCCCAAGGATGGATGGCGTGCGTGAAGCACAGTTCTGTAATTTTCTCCGTCCACCTGTGTCAGCGGTCTTTTCAGGGGCTAACCAAAAGTGGCTACATGCGTGATCGTGATTGTCCACCAACTTCCACTGCCACAACGCGTCATCACCTCTTCGTCCCTAACCATGACCTCCGTCAAATTATACGTCTATGATCTTAGTCGTGGAATGGCCAAGCAGCTATCCAGGCAACTCACAGGTCGTCAAATAGATGGAATCTGGTAAGCCAACCGCTGATTCGCTCTTGTATCATGATGAACCGTTTAGGCATACTTCCGTTGTCGTCTTCGGACAGGAAGTCTTCTATGGACAGGGGATTCATATAACTGCGCCCGGCCAATCTCACGTATGCTCTCGAGCCCATATGTCGCTTCATGAATCGTTTACGTCGGTGGTCTAGCATGGAACGCCTCTGCAAATTATAGATATCGGAGAGACAGCCTTAGATCAGGATACTTGGAATGAATATCTCGACGAAATTAGAGATCATTACACGGCCGAGAAGGTGAACGGTCCCTCAGCTAAGCTCAGAGCTGCATACTGATCAACTCCCAGTACCATTTATTAGGTCAGTTGGCTCAGCCGCCCTTGGGGTAGAAGTCACGCTGACTCCAGCATTGCGCAGACTTTAATTGCAACTCCTTCACCAATGACTGTGTCGGCTTCCTAACTGGAGCTTCAATACCCGCGTTTATCTCTGGTACGCTTATTCCTTGCCCGCATCCCCAATTTATTGATGATCATATGTTTTCAGATCTGCCTAGTGACTTTCTTTCGACACCGTTTGGTGCTGCGCTGCGCCCAACCATTGACGCCATGTTTCGACCGCCCACTCCAGGACATATTCCACCAACACCTGCCCCGGCGCCAGTGCCAACGGCTACAGATTCTCAGCTAGCTGCATCACTCCTTCAAGCTGTGGCCGCCCAAGCTCAGTCTACGACACCCACAACTCAGGCCCAACCTCCCCTAGTTGAAACGCAGTCTCTTACGGCACCAATACATCCATCGACAAACCCAGCTTCATTCCACAACCTTCTGAAGACACATCGCGCGGTGACGGCTTTCTTCACTTCAGCTACGTGCCCACCGTGTCGGATGATCGAGCCCGTCTTCGAACGGCTGGCAGAAGAGAAGGGAATGAAGACAAGCGGCGGGGAGATGAAAGGCGTTGCCTTCACCAAAGTTGACATGGGTGTCGGCCTGGGTAATCAAGTCGCTCAAGAATGGAGCGTCCGTGTTACTCCTACCTTTATCTTTTTTCTCGACGGGAAGAAAGTTAGTGATTTGATTCTCGATTCTAACGCCTACTGATCGGCACACCAGGTTTCAGAACTCAAAGGTGCCGATGCTACTGAACTTCGGACACAAGTTGATCTGCTCGTCTACCAGGCGTATCCTCGTATGTTTCTTATTTGTTGGCCCTGTGACATTGGCTAACTGCTACCAGCCCATCCCCATACCAGGCTGGTAACTCCGTCTATCAAGGCCCTTTCCCTCAACCCTATCTTGTTCTCCCAAGTCCCTCCGGTGGACTCGGTAGCCAAGAAACTCATCTCGTTCATCGATTCGAACGCGTCACAGCTCAAATCTAACGGAGCGGACGACTCTAAGAGCGTCTTAATCGGGAAGGTTGCGCCCTATCTGAAATCCCGCTTCACCGATGGAGCTAAGCCCAAAGCCGTCGATCCAGCTCTTCTGCGTCAATGGTCCACAGTTACATGTACTCTACTCAATACTCTTCCGTTGGAAAATATGTTCCCTCTGCTCGATATGTGGAGACTAGCTTTCTTGGATGCTGGTGTTGGCTTGCAGTGGGCAAATTCTAGACCCACTAGCGACACCGGTTTCAATCCAATCGTAGCCTTTGTCACCAAATATCAAACTACCCTCTCGGATCCCAGCTCCCATGCGAAACTTCGAAACTCAATCCTCATGCTCCTGCGTTTGTTGGCCAATACCTTTTCGACCCCTGAATTCTCAAATACGATGCTTACACCAGCCCTCCGAAATAGCTGGACACCCATCGTTGTTACGTGTCTATTGCATGAAGACCCTCAAGTACGGACTGCTGCAGCAAGTCTAGCTTTCAATGCCGCGGCCTTCGTCCAAAAGCAGAGAGTAGCGAAGCTTCATTCTGGGAGTTTGGCTGATCATGCTTCAGAGAATGAAGATTGGGAACTGGAGATCGTAAGCGCTGTGATAGAGGCTTTGGATCGCGAGACGGAGAACGAGGAAGTTGGTAAGTCCCTCCTGGGAGGCATGCACTACTTTTCCGTTGCAGTTGAATTCACCCAGGCCAATCTTTTACTGTTTAGTTCATCGGTTGACGGCTTGTCTGACTTGCCTCATCCGTTTATCTCCCTTCTACCAGTCTCAGCTTGGCCCTTTGTTAGAGGTTCTTCAGTGTGGCCCAATTTTGAAGAGGAAACTCGTGGCTGGAGGCTGTGGTGCTAATGGTGTCACGAAGAAGGATGCCAGAGCATTGATTGAAGAAGTGGCGACGAAGCTTTGTCCGTGATCATGGTCGGTCGGATGTAATGGCACATGGAAATATTGTAATCTAAGGTGTAATTGCTTTGTTTAAATTATGGTACTTAGTTGTTTAGATCTGCTCCGTCCGTCAACCAGCTAAATAATCAGCACCAGTGTTCGACGTGCAAGGCTCAGCGTTGCCAATGAGATTCCCTCAAAGACTCTCGGAACATGACTCGACAATTACTTGAGGCCCGACCTTGATCAATATTATAGAACCTGCATGAGTAGAGATTATACATTCATCTGAGCGGTGATTAAGATGGATAGAAAGTGGGTTCCGAGAAAAGTAACTAAAGTACATGTAGAGCGCATTTCAAACGGCGAAAACCAACTTCAGGTACCTCTCGAGCCCAGCTGTACTGGTGACCATGGCACCGACTACCGCATCAGGGCGGACGGCAATAATATGAGTCTCATTCTCTGGGACACCGTACGCTTTGTGTGCATTTCCAAGTTGATCCTGATAAACCGCCCCATGCTCAACAGAATCTTGATGAGAGGGCGACACAATGGTGCTTAGTGAGAATAACTCTTCTGGGAGGGGCCTGAGCCGTTCGGCCACGGATGGGACCGTGGAATGATCTCCAGGGCGAGGAAATGTGAGGATAGTATGTTTGGTCGCGCTGAAGATGTCGAATAATCGGATTGTATCGCTGGTGACATTTCCTTGGGCTGGGAGAGGTACCAACCCAGATGCATCTGGTGCACGATCGCCGGCGACCAAGGACCCGCTGAGACGTTGCTCGTAGTGATTCCAAGGGCCCAATGTCCGACCTTCAATTTCGTCAAGAACAAACGGAGTGCTACGGTAGTTGACGCCGAGCTGATCAAGAGATCCTCCTCGCTTCCAGGCATTGTCGGATAGGGCTCCCTCTTTGAGCGTCACCCCGTGAAGTTTGGTGGTTATTTGGAGCATTTCAGCAATGACGGGAAGACGTTCGGCGGTATAGGAATATAAGAGAGTGGGAGCGGCAATGCCTTTGCAGGCAAGGGCAAGCTTCCAACCCAGGTTCATCTAGCGATATGAGAGTTAGGGAATAGTGAACAGGAGGGAAATGAGTGTCACAAACCGCATCCTGAGCTCCTGAGTTCATTCCCTGTAAATGTAGGAGGTGAGTCACCGGCGTAGTATTCAGAGAGAAAGAGACATGCCTGTCCACCAGCCGGACTATGTACGTGAGCGGCATCTAATCAAAATCAGTTTGTTTTTGCCGTGGATAATGAAAAGGAAATATACCTCCAGCAACGAAGATACGCCCTTTGCCAAACGAATCAACCATTCTCATGTTAGGTCTGGTATGGTCACTCGAATTTCAGCTCGATGTGGGCATCCTACGGAGCGGAGACTCACGTATATGGTGCTACATAGGCTAGCTCCCCACAATCCAAGTCAGGCATTCCGCTAATTTCTCTCATACGATTGACAAACGCCTCGTGATCAACGAGGAGGGAGTCATTATCTTGTGTTCCAGTGATGATCACAAAGAAGAGTCCAGGTGTTTCGTGCACGGGGCGTAGACTAAGGCTAAAAACAGATAGGTTAAAAGTGAGACGGGTGATGATCGAATGACATACAAAGATGTGGCCATATCTCCCCACATATGCCACCACTATCAAAAGGAGCGAGTCAGACGCTACGCGGACTCGGAGGAAAGTTAATCTGGCATACCTCGCGAGAAAGTGGTGTACGAATATAGATATCCCCAATAATCATCCTCTGTTGTTTCGTCTCCCCTAGGAAAGTCAACCCAAGGTGCTTGCGAATTTGACTATGCGCTCCGTCTGCACCAACCACATAGTCAAATTCAGCCTCCTCTTCAACTACTTCTTCCCCTTGGCGACGCCTCAAACGAACGGCGACATGATCGGACTCTTCAACGAGAGAAAGGAGCTCTGTTCCAAGTTCGACCTTGCCACCAAGGGCTTCAAAGCGCTTGGTCAAGAGTTCGACTTGTTTGTCTTGACCAAGGACCAATGCTCTGGTCTGAGGGATGGAATAAAGAATGAGATCATTCTATTTCGTGTATTTGAGCGGGACATACCGTAGGGAAAGCGTCGGTGGGCTCGTACGCATCTTTGAGCATATCTATGCTCTTTAGTGGGACGGTGCTGCCCTTGGCGTATGCGACTATAGTAGAAAGAGAGGAAGCGACCTTTTTGATGTCTTTGCCGACGCCGAGAAGTTGGTGAAGTTCTTGAGTTCGAGGCTAGGGAGAGTGGATAAAGAATTAGCAGATTGGCCTCTGAACCATGATCAACGTTAAAGCGAAACCGACCTGGATGCCTGCTCCTCGTTGTCCGACCTTCCGGATGGCATCCTTTTCGAATAGTCGGACGTTAACACCATTCAATGCCAAAGATATTGCGAGGACAAGACCGGTGGGGCCAGCACCAACCTAGTGGAAAGTCAACAAGGTTACTCGCATGGATGTGACATCAGACTTACAACCAGGATTGAGTGAGAGGTCATGTTAGCTTGCGTTGGAAGATTGTAGTTTGACCATCGTACAGGGTTTCCTTGTGCTTAAATGGCCGCAGGAGTGTGTAAAAAAAGCACGACGCGGCAAGTTCGCGATCGACTCAATACGTGAAACCGATGAATCGCAGCCAACTTACCGCCTTGGAGCGAGGACTGCCACTATCCGGTCGGATTGTGACGAAATTTGAGCGCGTAAGCACCAGGATACACTTTTCAAGGCTTGTGCAGATAGTCGGCATCATCTATAGTTGAGACTCCCACACATGGGTGTGAGTCAACTTGCTGAGATAACCACGGAGTCACAGTCATGTTACGTGTACTTAGATTCATTCTAAGTAGTGAAACCGAGGTGACTATGCCCGAGCCTAGGAATGTGCATCGGAAATAGAGAGGGGAGCGAAGCTAAGTGTGCGAGGTGGACGGCATGAACATCCCAACAGGCGTCAGGAGCTGCCCAACAGGGGAAGTGGTGGAACTCAGGAGATATTAGAGGCCAAAGGTCGGGCCAGGTCTGTGCTCAAGCGCTCAATATCAATGTCAATGCTCATCGAGCACTGAATGTGTTGTTACGAAAAGAGGCAGATATGCATTTGTGATATTGCGTACGGAAATTTCAAGCGAAGGTATATATATATATCGCATTTATGGCAAGCATTGTGAATACCCTAAACGATCGGTGAGAATGCGCAGCATAGAGGAAAGGTAGGGAGGCCTACATGGGTTGCTGTATGTGCAAGTTGATCCAGCGGCGCAGACCGTAGGGCCAGTGTAGCCTTGACCTATATTGAGGTGATGGATATCGGCACTCTTCTACACGGAGGAAAAGACTTACCACCACATTGACCCCATACTGAGGCCGTACCAGTTGGGGCGGGTGCGCTGGTGCTGGACGTTGGAGGGTTGGACGTAACCGGAACGCTAGACGATGAAGTTGGGGGAACACTGGAAGATGAAGAGGTAGGAGGAACACTGGTAGATGAAGTGGGAGGGACGCTGGAGGGTACAGAGGACGATGAGGTAGGTCCAGCAGTAGCGGTGTTGGGTGGTTGAGAGCCAGTTGCATCACCGTAGAAGATTCCACGACCATTAGTTCCGATGTACACCCTGTTGAGCAGCGGATTCAATGTCTAAGAACGACGCAAACGAGATCGTTGACGTTACCTTCCGTGAACTCGTGGATCTCCAATGACAGGGTTGGCACTGATTGCACCGAAGTTATGTTGAGCATCGTTGATTTTTACCCAGTTGACACCAGCATCATCCGTTCTGAAGTACCCGATTCCGTCTATATTTGCGCCAGCGAAAAGGGCAGGGTATCCACCAGTGGTGGCAGGTGCACCGAAACCGATCGCCCAAGCACGAGAAACACCAGCGATAGCGGTGAAAGAAACGCCCGAGTTAGTAGAATGGAAAAGACCTGCGTCAGTGGAAACCCAGACGTCACCAGTGACTCCAGGGTTGACAAGAATGTCGTGGACGCTAGTAGAGCTGCCGAGGGTACCTTGAGAAGTGAAAGCAGCGCCGTAGTTCGTTGAGATGTAGAATGTATTTCCCGAGGCACCGTAGAAGATAGTGTTGTCCTTTTTATCCGAGGCAATGGCGGCGTCTGAGGGCAAGCTGGGGACGGCGCTGAAAGTGGCCTGGTGGCGAGACACCAGAACACCATTGCCATCAGTGCGCCAGAGAATGGTATCTGCGTCGGCGGAATAGGCAACTTTCCCTCCACCAGCAGCGGGGGCGCCATAATGTTGGTTCCTATCGACACAAAAGGTTCGATGTGCTGATTGACGGAGCAAAAAAAGAACTGACCATGTTTGACCAGAGTCAGAGGAGTAGGCTACCTGCTTCAAATCCCTTGAGAGAATATGAAAAAGAGATCCCCTGACTATACGAATGGACCTACTCTTCTTCGTTGTATCCAATGCGGACGAGATTAGTTGGCTTATTTCCAGCATAATCAATATCGGCACTAGACATCCACTTAGGTGTCTGGAAAGTCTGGGGGCGAACAGTGTCAAGGTTGTCATGGTAGAACCCTGAGTAGAGGAAGATGAGGCGGGCGAATAGATAAGAGCGAGAAAGAGGCGTACCACACAGATCTGCGATGGCAGAGACGAGGTGAGGTCCAGTGGGCGGCGAAATTAGGCCGCGAACAGACGTTTCTTCGATACCATCCGCAAGCACCTTCAGGGTGACGTTATGAACGGCATCCCACCGGGTAAGGTCGTGACTGCCATAGATAGTTCCACCAGTTCCGTAAAGCCAATGGTCGGAGTCGAAGGGATCAATGACGAGGGCTTCAATATTTGTCACTAAGGTAGTTGAAAAATATCAACGATATACGCACCTTCCATCATCCATCCGATTTGGAGAGTTCCAGGGTTGGTTTCCACGTACGGGGTTGCGTGAATCCAAGGAGCGAGGCTGCTATCGTATGAATAGTGCTTAACGAGGTTGGGATAGCCATTCCAAGACCAAAACGGACTCCAGGTTGCACCGCTATCAGTTGAGCGGAAGATTTGCCCATCGGGCCACCAAGAGTTAAGGGCAGCGACCATGATAGTTCCAGGTGACTGCAGATCGACGGCAAGACCACCAAAGCCAAAGTAGAGGTCACCGCCAGAGACAGGTGTGATATCAGTCCCTAGAAAGTATTTCATTCGGTTTCAGCTGAGGCGGAGGAGTGTGATCCTGTGAACTCACAGGTAGAAGTCGGGATGTGATACTTGTAAACAGCCCCAGCAGCTCCATCGTATGGACCAGCACCATCACTGTAGCTGACGTACAGGGTGTTTTCAGAGGGCGAGAGAACGGCCTTATGGGGAAGATACGTGGTTATCTGGCCCGGAACGGGGGCCCCTAAGGCGATGTCAGCACCCCTCTGAGCAGAGTCGTTTGTTGGCACTCACAAGTGGCTCCAGCATCCTCGGAGACAAAGATGTTGTTCACGCCAACGTCAGCCACACCAATGAAGATACGAGGGGTAGGAGATCCAGCCGTTCCAGAAGTAGAGTCAAAAGTAACGAAAGCGAGCCCAATAATGATGTTGTTGTAGTCCCAGGGGTCATTAGGGTCCGGCATGTACGAACCTAGGGGGAAGCGATTAGATTCAGCCGGAGTTCGCATGAGCCTCTCGTACCGACGCTCGGGAAGTTCGCAACTTGAGTCCAGGTCGATCCAAAGTCAGTGGACTTGTATAATCCGTTGCCACTGCGCGTCCCGTAGTACAAGATGTTGTTGCTGTGAGGATCAACGGCCAGACGCTAAGAGGATTTATTAAACAAGAATGGGCGCTACCAGCTTCAAGATCATACCTCGCCCCTACAAGAGGAACATTTAGTATGGTTCAGGAGGGGAGATATCTAACGCACATGCCACGCCCGGCCATGTTTCCACCGATTTTGAATGGGAGGGGGACGCTCGTGAACGTCGCGCCGTAATCAGTAGATTTAAGTATGTTTCCGTTGTTGGGATCCCAGCTATTGGTGTACATTCCAGTAGCCTAGCTGCAAGTGAGATGGAACGCGGAAGTAAGTATGAAGAATGGGATATACCAGATAGAGACGGTTTGGGTCTACCGGATCGGTAGCGAGGGCATCTACGCCCCATTTGTTCCAGTCGGCGTCACCAACCCAATCAAGCAAGGGAATCCAGGTGTCATCGGCAGGATTCAGCCTGTACGCGCCACCAATATCCGTTCGCGCGTAGGCAAGGCCCTGTCATCAAAAGTTGAAGCTAACGTGCGCGAAGGAGAGGCAGACATCTAGGGAATCACCTGTTGTTTTTCGTTGAATACGATTCCAGGAATGAAACCTCCACCGCCGCCTATCTATCTTCTGGTCAGAATCCGTGTCGAAAAGGCACCAATAGTTCGGAGGCTGACCTTGACGTTCTTCCAGGTGTATGCCTGGGAGTTGACAGCATGAGTGAGGCGCGAGAAAGTGGCCACTGAAAGGGCGAACAGGAATTTCCCTCTCATCGTGCCGCCTACAAAGGAGAGAAATCGACGAGAGTAATGATGTGACGTGGTGACCAGCTGTCTTTATACCTAGAAACTTATCAATCAGTTGACGATACAGCGGAGAAATAATCACTGCATATCCGATAATTTCGCCGTGCATTTCAACGTAGGGCGGGGGTCATCGACCATGGCCATCTTTTATCCGGCTTGAGAGCCTCATCGCCTAAAACGCCACGTCCTTTGGTCTCTACTCTTGACGGTCTCCTTCTAAGTTATAGTGACCTATGTCAATGAAAGAATTCATTTGGGTTCTATGGAGGATATGACTGACTAGGTAGGCTAAATGGAAAACCCGAAGTTTAGACCGCGGGACTTGGCAGGAACGGCACAAAACTTGGTGAAAGGTTGTAAGTAGATAATGCTACCATGGCCTGATGATGTTGATGAACCGTGGGGGTTGCGTACGTTGATTTCCGATCGGTAAATCCGCGACGCGTGCCTGTGACTCACAAGGTCAAGCAGAAAGGGCAGGAAAACTCATGATCAGAAAAGCAAGTAGAATAGTATGAGTACAACAAATGCCATCCTAGATTCCTTGAAAGCGAAAGGGGGAAAGGGTATCACAGCGCAAAACCTATTATTTTGCTCACAGGACGTAGGTTAATGACAGGAAGCTCCTCAACAGTGGTGTTAGGCTTCCCCATGAGGTCGAGTTCATCATCTTCATCGTCACTCTCGGAAGTGTGGCGGCCAAGGCGCCCGAATATACTCATTCGGTTGGCGTCATGTTTGTTGGGTACAGACGGGCTTTTGGCCTGCAAAGACTCGGCGTGCTTCTCTATGGCAGCAATGGTATCTTGGTTTAAGTCGACGCTGAAAAGATCTAGAATGAAACGTCGAACGGGTAGGCGGTATCTTTGGGTGGATATTATGTGCAAAGCGCGATAGAACAGGGCAGGGGATGTGAAGAGTTGCTTGTATTCGCTTCGACTCTTCATCCTTAATGATGACGTGATCAGCATTTTACAAGAATGAAGGGATGAAAACAAACTTAGTCAACGATCGGGAGGCCGCATTGGCGATCACCGTGTTGGCAAGGTTTTGGATGGCTGTCATGACTTCGGTCTCAGCTTCCGAGGATGGAGGAAGTAGTCTGCTAGCACATAAATCTGACACATGCTCGCGCCAAGGGGGAAGCTAGGAAAACAAGTCACAATATAGTCCACGTATGTAGCACAATGACTTACTGATATGAAGCGTTCGAGATCCAAGGGGATGCACAAGCCAGTGGGAAGACCGAGTGGAGAAAGAGTGGCTTCCCAACGATAATCATCTAATATCTCGGCGCCTTGGGACGTCGATGAGATGAGACCAAGAACGAAAAAACATGTCCTGAGGTGCATGAGTGAGAAGATGTCTGACGACATATGGAAAAGTTGACGTACCCTCGGACTGAGGGTATCGGTGATTCTTCTGCGATTTCCAGGATAGCTGGTATGACATGTTCTTCTTCCAGAAAGGGAAGACCTCCCTCTGTAGCACCGATGTTTCCCTGATATCATCTCAACGCTGGAAAAATGAAAATGCATATCCAAGACTAACCACAACCCAGAGGATACTCTTCAGTTTCAAAATCAGTTCGGCATCTTCGTTTTCGTGACTATGTTGGCGGATGAACTGGGCGAAGTCCGCAAAATGTCCCTTGTCTTGTAAGACCTGACAGCCGAGTTCTGTTTTGGCCATTTCGCCGTAGAAATGCGGCGGAACAGTCCCATCAAAGGCACTAGGCCACGTATCAGGAGAGCGCTCAGTAATTGACCACAAGGACTTACAGGGTTTCTTCCTCATCCCCTGGGCTTGCACTTCGGAACACCTTGGCGAGGAAAACTTCCACTTGAACAACGTAGTCGATGTTCCGTTCCTAGTCGTCATTAATGTTGCCGTTGGCGTTTATCATTGCGGACAATCTCACATGATACCAAGCATCCATTTCCTTGTCAATATATCCAGTATCATACAGGTACCGAAAGCCCATCAAGGTGGAGGTGAATCTTAGATTGGGATGAGTAGGGGGTTCTACGGGCGTGGGGTGAAGACCTACTTCATCAATAGGGGATGTCCAATCTCGCCCAAATGGTCCATCATCGGTTGCATTTCGACGACAAGTTGAAGCGCCTCCTTGGATTCACATGCTTCCTTCAGTAGATGAGCGGCCAACTGACAAACTTCGGGGGATGGATCGTATAATTGCGTTACTAGTAGTCGAAGAGTCCATGCGTTCACACTGGACGAATTATTGACAAGTTGCCCTAGATGCCGCGTAGCGTAGAGACGGATATGCTGGGGGCTAGTATTCAGGGATGTATTGTATAATGGGAGTGCAAGTCAAGGAACGGACCTTGTAGCTTGATGTCAATGCTTTCGAGAGTATGATACGTGGGTGGCCATCACTACATCTCCGCTAAGCCAGAGAAAGGAAAATCAGGCGTGAGCGCTCACATGTTGTAGTCCAGGTTTTCGATAATATGTTTGATGAGATCTTCGCGGCTCCGCAGCTCGCTGAGATGATAAAAAGCCGTAAAAACCTTGAACTTTTCCAATAATCTTCAAGATCTGAGAAAGACGGCCTGAAAACATGGAGGAAGACTCACTCAGTGCCTTCTTTGTGCTTGCTGAGTGTACCCAACATCTCAAAATAACCATACGTAAGTGTCTCAGCAACTCGGTTTTTTGAGAAGATAGGATCAGAGTCTGGAGGGCCGTTGAACTACAAGGGGGTCAGCGCTGATTCTCACCCCAACAAGCTGAAAACGCACTGGATCGAGTTGCGAGAACCCCCATACAATTTGCTGCAAGAGGACGTCCTCTGTAGAAAGATAGCGAACGCCATCCGGACTGGCGAGGAGGGTGGTTAAAAGGGCGCATCCTAAGCGGACCCATTTTTGATTCGCCTGCAGGGACAATCAATAAGAAACGTGTCAGATAGGTGGGCAGCTTACCCTGGAACGGGGGATATCTGAGAAACGGTGACTGCGAGGATGGAAGAAAGACATTAATCTTCGGATGATTCGAGAGGCTTTGATCGCTTCTTCAAGCCGTGACGGATTTCGCAAAGGACCTTCCACCAAGTCGATCAGCGTATCAAATTGCCACCTAGCGTGCTCTTTGGTAGATGATATCTTTGCAAGATGCTGGTCAAACGAATTTCAGGGCGGATTAAGGCGACATACTTGGGATTCATTCAATATAGTCATGAAAGTCTTCTCATCCATTTGCATTCCCAACTTGATCTTCACTTGCTCAATTTGCCGTTGTCGACGTGCAGAATCGTCCAGTGAGTTGGACCTTGAAGCGGGGGTAAGTAGGGACGTGCTGATCACGTAAGGAACTTGCATACCTGGGTCGTGTGTTCTTGATCAAGGCAGGATCAAGCCGAGTTCGATTGCGGTTGAAACTGTCGATTGCGGACAAAGCCAACGTCCCAACGATCCGATGATCTCCGCTGCCATAGTCAGACGCGAGGGAGAACAAGTGAGGAACCGTCTAATGGTGTACCATATCTTTGTCTATTCGAAGGGAACTGGGATGATGTAGAAACGAACCTGCAACTTTGCCGCCATGGAAAGAGGAAGCACTCTGTTTCCGAGTTGCAAAATTTCGGCTATGAGAAGTGTTGCCTTTCTTGAAAGGTTTGAGCCAGTAACATTCTCCTCGAGCATCGTCATAAGGGCCTGCGAGAGTAAGCCATGAGTCACGGGGATGATCGAAGATAGAGCTGGAGTATACCTCAAATAATCCAGCTTCAGTCAGTATGAGTATAAGCAAGGCAATGTACTGATCCGTCAACCGAAGTCTTTGGCTCGGTCGTTCTGGGGCATCGCCTTGAGAGGGTAACTCAGGCGTTGCTTGAAAATTGTCCAGTCCTATGGCGAGACGGGCGTTGAGATAAACACCAAGAGAGAGGGTCACAGGATGCTCACTTGTCAGTCGTTTACCGTCAAGGAAGAGTTTATGCCAGTCGGGCACTCGGATGTTCAGAAGATCGAAGAACATATCCAAGATTATGTCCTGGGGGCGATGAGCATACATACTCTGGGTTTGTGTGTGGTGAATTAACATACGCGCGTCTCAAGAGACGGAATCCGAAGGGTATTGACCAGTGAGCGGATGGCTTGAAGGTCATCCATGCAGAAATACATGAGTCCTGATGGATGAAGGATGAAAGATGAAAGATAATAAGCGGACAGATGGTACACGGCTTACCGCTCCATGTACGCAGCATCAGTTGGATAACCTTGATACAACCACGCATGCGCGATATATGGTCGGGGGGTTGACCATACGCATCAGTGACAGCTGAAAGAGCCAACTATCTCAATGCCTAAGAACGAGTGCACTCCGCTCAGCGTTGGGGACTCACTTCGAGGTCATAGCCTAACCGTAGGTACGCGCGTGTACGGGGTGAGTCAGCGATATGCAAGAACGCAGATGCCAAAATGGGAGCTAATTCTAGCGGACCATCCCCCAATGCATTGAGGAGAAGTCTCATCGCGCCAGTGGTCGAAGCAAGCTCGATATCAATAAGGACTGGAAGGGAAGGATGAGAATGACAACAAAGTTCCTCCGGAGAACACGCACGGATTTCAGTAAGTGTTAAGATACATATCGACCGGAAGGGATCTTCAGCGTACTCGGCCACAGCTATTAGAGCCCGCATGATGGCCTCCGAAAGAGGGACCTTTCCTGGACGATTGGCAGCATCCCTTCGTATCGATCCAACCTCCACCATCGAGCGAATGAGCTTGACCACTTGCTCTTTCTCCATGGTATGTTTATTGTCGCGTGATAGCGACCTGTCAGGTATTCAGCTTTATGACATAGCTCTCGAGGGTGCACACATACTTGACAATGTACCAATCAAGAGATTTCCCCACGCGCTGGACAGAGTCAACATCGACAAGCATGTATCGAATCAAACGATAGGCATTCGATCGACACTGTTGGCTACGACCGTCGGATAAGGCTGGAATGACACTTGAAAATTCCTTAGGAATAGAAGATGGATGGTGAAGGAGGACACACGTTTTGAGCACTTCGGCAATCTCAAGCTCGTATCGCACCCGAAAATGACGTCGGAGGATAACAACGAGTTTTTGCATTGCTTCTATCCATTCAGAAGTAGTGTCCGCAGGCGTGGGGGATTGTGGCTTCGGTTTGTCGAGAGAGGAAAGGTGGTTCAAACAGTCGATAGCGCGTTGAAGGGCTACCTGAGAAACACCTATGATATCATGACAGAGTTGTCAACTACTGAATCCGCATTGAAATAGGCAGCGAATTCATACCTCGTTCTTTTGCTTTCTGGACAGTGGTTTGCGTACGAGATCCACGATCGGCGAGGGGGATAGAATTCTCTGGGCGGGCACTAGGGCTGGGGTGTATTCGATCTGCAAGCGGTTTAGAATAGTTCAAGCCCTCAAGGAACAGGCTACACACACTGTTCTATCCTCCTGACTAGTGCGTCTATTTTACGGTTCGCATTGGAGAGCTCTGACTGCACTTGCTGCCTGAGTGCGTCCTGTGAGATATTAGTTACAATATGATTCAGGACCAAGGAAGGAGCTAGCCATACAGTTATATCTTTCTTTAGGAGGTCCTCAGCTCCTTCTTTAATGCTGTTCTCAAGGGTGAGTTGTGTACGCAGGGACTCTAACTGCAGATGCTCAGGACCACAAATGACAACTAGTACTGGCACACACCTTCTGAAATTCATCCAAACCGTCCATTCCATCGCTCGAAGTGAAGGAGGATTCACTGCCTATCAGTGTGGAGGTCTGAGAAACAGAAAGATGCGGGCTGGTAGAAGGGACTTGGAGGAGAGAAGGCATTATGATATCAGTGAGTGTTGACCGTCCCAAGTAGATTATCGTCTGAGTTTACGAGGATAGTGTACGGCACGGTTCAGATAGATTCGACATGCAGCAGTTTCACGTCTTAGACTCTCAAGAGTGCAGGAATGGAGCAAGGAGGAGGTGGGTAAGAATGCAAATTGGTCGCGACACTGGGGTTCGGAAATGGCCCAAGTCAGGATCACGTGGAGTCAGTTAGGAGGTATACTACTTCAAGCTTGAGTACTTGAGTCTTGAACACGGCACGCTAGCCCAGCGTGGATGGGCAGATTTGTATGTGCTTGAGAATTCTTGCGATTTTCATTCATTAACCCGCTCATCAAAGTTTAAGGATATATTTGCATGCTTTTTTGTAACGGGCTCTGTAGTCGGTTTTTAATGGATGTGTTACATCCCTCTGAAAAAAAAGCATATCGTTGCAAGGTTGATGCGCGCAGTGCTACAACATGTTTGCCGCGAAGTGCGATGAAGTATAGCATATGAACGTTACATAGGTTCATGGAAATATGGAGTGTGTGTGCATGAACGAGTCATAGACGTAGGTGAAGCGGTAGCAAGCAGGAGATACAAATTATGATCGTGCGGCCTCGATTCTCTTTCTGGCTACTTGTCTGCGATTAAGACCGGCAAGGGGGGCGATGACACTCTTGTCGTGGCTCTTCTCAACCTCAGCATCTGAAGCGCTCAGTATAATTTCGACATGGCAAGGGTGTCCTTGGTAGGGGTTGATGCGACCATGGGCACGGTAAGTGCGGCGGCGGGTTTTCTAGAGAAAACGAACATATCAGTTAGGAATTGCTTGATGGGATCGGAGGGGGGGATGAAAGTCAACGGTGACGTGACGTACGGGAGCCTGGTTGACGACGATGTTCTTGATTGTGAGATCCTCAACGTCAATGTTTTTGGCGTCAGCGTTTGATTCAGCGTTTTTGAGGAGGCGGAGGAGGAACTTGACGGACTTCTCGGGCCAGCGACCTTTACACGTTCAAACCACTTTAAACCCCCATAAATACCAAGTTAAACAGATAAGCGCACCCTGCGTGGTCTTGAACTCCTTAGCCTGACCCGTACGTCCGACACCACCAGCAAATCGTCGGAAGGGGATCACGCGTTTGTGCTCTTGCACATCCCCAAGGTAGGTGTAAGCCTTCGTGAGCTTCATGCCTAAGATCAAGGCATATGTTAACCAATCGTAGGTGGAATTTATGGGGGAACGAGTCCACACACCAGTGACAGCAGCGGCGACCTCACGCATGTTCTTGAAGTGAGTCCTGAGGTACTCGCCGCGAGCACGAGCAGCTAAGACCATTGTCAGAATATTCGATCGGGATTCGCTGGTTCGAGGGACATACTTTTCTCCGGGTTGGAGGCGAGGGCGGCGGAGGAGTATCTTACTGATAAGAATGTGATAAGAGAACATCGTCGAGGTCGACGCCAGCAGCGTTACTCACCCATATTTTCCTGTAACTTTTGGCGGCGACAATGACTAGCAATGGCGCTGCCTAGGAGAAACTGTGGCTTGGGAAAACGATACAGTACTTCGGCATTTGCCGGACGAACGCTTCATCACACCCCCACACCCTGTAAGGCTCAAGTTCAAGTGTCTACATCGCTCGCATCCCTTAACTCTGCTTTATCGTTTTTACAAAGACATATGCTGTATACTGTCTACATATTCATTAATACAATACGATAGTACTGAAAATGATATACTACTTTCAATTGCTTGGGCTGTTGGCCACATATGATGGTATAATCGTCATACTAATGATCACAGGGCGCATAATTTCATGTGCACCATAGAGAGAAGCAAACCGGAAAAGAACGAGAGTGAGAGGAAAAGAACGGAACCAGAGCGAGGTATAGCACCTGGCAAACCCATCAAGACGAACAAGAAAAGAAAACAACGCAGACACAGGGCAAAGAGAAATTACTGTCCAATGATGGGAAACGAGAGCAAAAGAATAAATAGAGGGATGCTACGTTGTTTGAGTATCAATAAATATCAAGGAGCTCAACAAATAACGCGACTGACCGAGACACAGAGCAAAACGTTCGCCTACCCTTCATCGAAAAGGGCGGTGACCGTCTGTCGTCTTGGTCTGCCAGAACGCGCAGGAAGAGTTGGCGGTGCCATTATAGTGGACTGTCCAGATCGTAGGCCTGTTTCAGCATCAAGCGAAGGCCGACCGCCTTGACGCGTCCCAATGGTTTTCCTACGGATATCTCTCTCAGTCTCAGACCCAGATAAGGGTGTTACGGGGCCATAAGCGCGGGCGATGGCTTTGACAGCACTAGGAGATGGCCCATTAGAGGCAGACGCTGGGGTGTTGGGCTCGTCCGGGATGGAAGTATTGGAAATGGTACGATTCCTTTGGTCCATGTCCCTCAAGCCAGTCAAAGCTGAAGACACAGAAGTAGCAGACGGACGAGAGAAGGTCCCGGCTGCATTCGACCGAGTTCCACTGGATTTGGATCTCTCAGAGTCAGTCCGGGATAAGGGGAAAAGTTGGGATTCGGGAGATGCGGTGACAGTCGTTAACGCAGTTGTGGGATTTGTCGTCGTTATGACAGGAAATTGTGGTCGAATCGTTGAGGTAGACGCAGCGGCTGGTTTATGCCGACGTTCGACTCGATCACGTTCAACTCTGGTGCTTGGTTTCTCCGTTGCAATTGTTTTGTTTCTTTGTAGAAATTTTTCAGACTGGAGGCCACCGAGAGGAGGAGGTATTGATATAGGCGCTAATGCAGCACGGCCGTTACGCTCGCGATCAGGTGTATTGTTCAAAGCATTCAGCGCATTGGCGGTCAAAGCTCGATGTGTCAGAGGTTGCAAGCGGTCTGTGGAAGCCTGTATGCGGGAGGCGGGGGTTGGCGATGGTTCATATCCCTGAACGGTCTCCAAAGAGTTACTATTGGGTACAGTCTCAAGTTGAGGTTGACTGATACGACGCATGGAAGACGAAGGTGCCATCGCAGGCGCATGTCGATCTGGAGCAGCACCAAGAGACCGTTGGGGGGTGGATATAGCTTCCCTCCTATCGTTGAAGACATTCAAAATTGAACCGCGTAAGGGGAGAGGGGATTCCCTAAGGGTTCGAACTTGTCGAAGTTCCGAGTGAGGTCGGGAACTGGGTTCGCGGATAGAATTTCCAGCTAGCTTCTGAAGGGTCTCTTCACGCTCTCGATCCCTATCGCGCGGTGTGGGCTCCCAGCTTCGCCTACTCGACCCAACACTACGTCGTCCACTGGCACTGCTTGAGTTGGTGGTGGCGACTTCTGGACTTGCGAGCCCGTTCCTGGATAGAGCATCCTCATCTAAGCTAATGCTGCGTCCATGAGCCCCATCCCCAGCGTGCCCAGTGGCATACCCGGCAACGACCCCGCCCTCACCAAGACCGTCAGTCAAACTGATATCTTTCACAACTCTTCCAACGCCCAGCAGAAATCCTGTCACACTCCTTACCAGCTCATCGCTGATCCTCAGCCCGTCTCTCCACTGTCCACCAACACTCCTCCAAACTTCGACCAAGTCCACATCTCCCGTATTGCCACTAACCTCTGCATCTATCTGCTCTGTCAATGCTCGATTAGTGCCGCCTTTGATCAATTCGTTCAGCCGTTCAGCCGCGCTAACGATATCTTCAGCACTTTTGACCAGCTCTGTAGCAGCACCACTCCGGCCTGCCTCTCCAAGACCAAGTCTCTCCATATTGGTAGCAAAGACGTCCAGACTGTGCTTCATCAACTCAGCATGTTTGGCCTGCTGCTCCCGGGAAGAACCTCCAGCTGTATGTCCTTCTTCCCTCCTACGAGGCCCACCATACGGGCTAGAGTACCGTTCGGTGTGAGGTCGGTTGCCCAACGCAGATGGAACTCTGGTCGACGTGTCCAAGCCGAGACTGCTCCGATAGGCACGTAGCAGAGGAGCAGTCCTTGGCTCGTCTTCATCGTCATTCTCATTGTCTCTACGTGAGACACCGCCATCGAGGGAGGCGCGATACGACGCCATAGACGTAGCAGCTCGGGGAGCGGTGGCAACCTTCCTCTCATGAGTAGATGGATGGTCTGGCGTTCGAAATTCACCATTAAGACGGGTTGTGCGAGATAATGGACGAGCTCCGTCACTGTAACGAGCGGGGACGCCGTCACTACTTAACCGACTGGGCGGTCTTGCAACTCCTTCGTAATCGAGTTCTCGACTTTCTCTGGCAGTACGCCGCTGCGACGGTGTTTCAACAAGGTCTCTTCTTGTCAAACCTGCTGCCCTCAGCCCTTCTCCCACCAAACTCCGACCTGATCCTAAGCCAAGAGCACTCTCCGCACTTCCGCCTCGGAGTGACTGCCTCCTGCCCAATGGGGCGTCATTCATATCCGACCGTTCATGAGACGTGTCAGCGTATGAAACCTCGCCCGACATCCATCGTGTTTGATGCCGTTTGGGAGGATCACGCGTTCCTGACGAAGTTCCGCTCTTTCGTGGAGATTGCTGAACCTGTCTAGAATAATGAACGGATCGATGAGGCGTGGGGGGTTCTTGAGGCAGCTTTGATAGGCACTGAAATCAATATTTGAACCTCTTAAGATAGATGCTAAACACACCTGGCCGCTGGCTCTAGATGCAGATCGCCCATTGCTGCTCTCTATACCACTACGACTGTCGGTACTAAAGGAGCTATCGGTACTTGGATGTCGACTAATTGATTCAGCTCCATATTCATCCCGTGCAGGAGCCTGATATGGATAATCCCGGAATTCTCGAGGTAGAGGCTGACGGGAGACGCGCCGAGAAAATGTAGAGCCGGTCCTAGATGGTGCTCTATCTCTTTGGCCAGTATCTTCGATGGCCCCATTATCAACAAACCCAACTCTTGATCCGGCACGTGAACCTCGAAGGCTCTCGCGCTCATGAGAGTACGATGCGTCAGCGTAATCATCGTAGTCATCTGGCAAAGCCATAGCCATCGAGGTCCGCTTTCGAGGTGTGCGGGTCCTTGAAGTGGTAGATAACTCGCGAACTCGGGCGGGTGAGGAGGGGGCAGAAGTCAAGCGTATGCGGTGGGTCGGAGGGGGAGGGGTTTGTGGTCGGGCTTGTGAAGAACTAGAGCTGGGGTCATTTGTATGGAAAGAAGTGGTCGATTCTTGTTGGTCACGAATGGACTCTCGCTCAGTCTCGGAACCAGATAAATGTTCTGGCGTACGGTCAAAGGCATACGACTGGGACCGTGTGTGTAGGAGGGACGAGTCTGAAGTACGAGGTCGTGTCGAGCGAGCAACTGAATGACGGCTTGAGGCGGTGTGTGAAGAAGACGAGGAAGAGGATGCAGACGGAGGTTGCGCTGGCGCTGGAGAGCGATGTCGGGAGGGCCCAGGAGATGGGGAGGAAAGCCGTGAAAAAGCGGTGATTTTATTGAGAGTCTATAAAAGCGGACATGAAAGATGAGAAGTGCTACGCCCGAATATACTCACCATGCGATTGCGTTCAGTGAGTGACCTTACTCGCTGCAAGGCGGATTCGTCGTGGTTAGCAGACTTGAGGGCAAGTAAGCGATCCAGCCGAGCGGTGTTGTCCTCATCGTTCTCGCCTTCGTTAGGTTCATCATCATGTTCATCATCATTATGTCCATCTCGGTACTGCCTAGAGTCCTGGGCGGCGGAGGAGGCTAATGCGTCTTGGAAAGTCTTGACATTGGATTCATTGAGCATATTCATAGAATTTCTGGAGCGGCGGGCATTCAGAGTAGACCTGGCTTCGTTGTCAATGTCCCCGCCGGTACTCCCACTTCCAGTGGAATTGGTAGCAGGCGGCGAAGGTAGGCCTGAACCGCGTGAGCTAACGCTTGCGACTGGGCTTGGTGGTTCCGGAAGGTCTGGTAGATTGGGCGGTGATATTAACGGTACTTCGGATCCAATGTAAATCGCTGAAGAAGGTCGCTCCTTTGACTTGAAAAGGCCAGGACGGGGAGTCATTGATAAAGTTGGATTGGGACCTTCTGGGTAAAGTGAGTGTAGGGAAGGCCAAGGTCCTAGGCGAGCTCTAATCTTGGACGAGCACTCGCATGAATTCAAGACACGTCGACCAGAGCGACCAGCGAGGAAGGCGACAACAGGGAAAACGGTACGACGAGGAGGACAACAAGGAACAAATTCTCACGACTCAAGAGGTGGTCGACTTATTTGGACAACTCAGTTTAGCTTCGGTTTGGCCAAGGTTTGGCTATTTGGCACAATAGGCACCCCATCTCCATTTCAAGGTATTTTGTAGCAGAAACGACCTCAATTTCTTGTTGTATATAAGCAACAAGAACGACATTCGGTAGCCCTCGCGAATAAGGAAGCTTTGACAGGGGTCACCAAGTTGCCAGCAGCGGCCGCGTCACCGAGGCCGCAGGCGTCACCGCACCCAGAATACTTTTAGTTGGGCATCGGATGTTGGAAACGACGAAAATGTTGCTGCAGCATGGCAGATCAGCTCTGATAAAGCCTGTCACGTTTCCGACGTGAGGACACCTCATGTTCGGTAACTGCAACCGATGTATGTGGGCCTACGGCCAGCCCACCTACGACCGAGATCACGAGCAACCGACTTACGACCTCTTATTGTCCTTTTCAAAGTGCCCAAAATCAACGAAAATGCTGAAGCGCTTCTTGCATATGTTTGCCCGGCTGATATGCCCAGAAGAGGTGCCTAGCAATGATATCATTATTGTGTGCGCCCTGCCATTTTATGTACATCAGCCGGCTAACCAACAATACCGCCTGGTTCAGCGTCTTGGGCCCTGCGGGGTCAGGAAAGAGCACCGTACGTTGTCTCAATGTTTCTGGCGATGGGTCACAGCAACGCCTGTCTAGTTCATCAATACCGCCACCAATACAAACAAGATGCACGTCGAACATGCTCTGGGTGCGGTAAACAAATATATTAGCTGCATCGAATGCAACTATCCGGGGGACGATGATGGCCGAAGCATCGTCTTCGTGGACACTCCCCCGATTGACAGTGACCCACAAATGGCCATGGATATTCAGGCGCAGATTCACCATTGGCTAGGCCGCACGTAAGTCCATCATCCACTCACTCCTCCATCTTCTGGCCCTCAATCGGCTTTGCCTAGATACCCGCGACGCCCCCGCGTAGACGGAATCATGTTCTTGTATAAGATGAACGCTACCCGCGCGACGGAGACCATGACGGCAAGCACCTACACCAATGTCTTCGAATCCCTCCTCGGCCCAGATTACGCGAAGAAGATGATTATCCTCACAACAATGTGGAACGCTATCGAAATGGAAGATTGTTTACGAAGAGAGAAGCAGCTGCGATGGGGGCTTCCGAAAGAACGGTTTGACCAAACCATCGGCAGCGCCTGGAGGGCCGTCGATATTCTTTTGAGCAAGCACCCTGAATTGTGTGGACCGATGACGAGGAGTCCGGAGATTGGTGATGTGATAGAAGAACATATTATCATCGCGTAAGACCGTTTACTACGTCCCCGTTCATGACCGCACAACTAATCGGATCTGTCTCTCTTACAGTGTGATGGGACGACATGGTTCTGGGAAGAGCTCGGTAAGCTCTCCATGGCCGAGTAGCTGGCGGCTAATTTTTGTCATCGAGTCAGTTTATCAACATGGTCACGTCTAGTGCGTTCATGGAAACTGATGGCCAGCTGAACACATGCACTACGGACCTGGGTATCGTGAAGTACCACTGTGAACAGAGCGACCTCGACTTCATATTCATCGACACTCCAGGCTGCGATTGCGTCGAAGATGTCCGACAGGTACTGGAAAAAATAACGCTGTGGTTGAGAACTTGGTATGTGACTTAGGATGACTTGTGTGCGGTTATACAAGTACTGATTGCCCCTCCTTCAGCTACAGACGCAACGTCAAGCTTACCGGCATCATCTGGCTCCACCGTGTTGTCGACAATTGGATACGACTGTCGAACATCCCTACCTTCTTCCAGAAGGCTTGTGCTGAGAAGTCCATCCGCAATCTGAAGTTCGTCACCACGATGTGGGATCAATACCCCCCAGAGGCCCATCCTTCCGTAGAATGGGAAGCTGACATCCATGCCAACTACTGGAAACCACTGATAGACCGTGGCTGTCAAACTCATCGGTACCTGGGAACACCAGAGTCGGCATGGGAAATCATGGACAGCTATTGCGTTCGGGGAGGTGCCAAGTACGAGACGGAGCTGCAGAGAGAGATGGCGCGTCTGGGAAAGGCCTTGCTGAGTGAAGAAGACGGGAGAGCGCAGAAGGCCGCAGAGGTGTATGGGCGGCTGAGAGGGTTCATCAGCAAGGAACGAGGTACACTGCGGCAAATTCGAGCCCTTGTACGGAATGGGGCTAAAGAGAGCGAACTGCTCCCTTTGAGATATAGCCATATCATCTTACGAAGACAGGTCTTCCATTCGGTGGAAGAGATCAAGGTATTCGGGGTACCTATTGGCGCACACCTCAGCCGACTATCTGCGACGTATACGGAGTGGGAGGGAAAGGCGACTCTTGTAAGTAACAAACTTTCATTGTTGGTTGTATCATGCAGGGTACTGACGGCCAGGGATCCAGATATTACCTGGAGAAATGGTCATGAAGGCCTCTTCTAGCATGGATTCGACGACTTCACGGCGCACGGCCTAGACTTCGCTATTCTACTATCATTGTGGTGGAGACAAACATCCGATTTCGGGTTGGGTTGAAATCATGACACATGCATGGCACAGCTGGCGGAATGACTTATCTACTTACTTCAAGGGTATTTATGAATACTACTAAGTCCGTACTTTAATTTAGTCCATAAGGACATATTTAGGCGCGATGGTGACTCGTTGTGATGATGATTTGTTTGTTGTCCGAGTTCAACCCTACACTCGGGCTTGATTCCGACCGAACACCGAATAGGTCTAAGATATTCATCGGTCAGTGCCCGAAGTTTGTGGCAAAAAGTAGGGATTAGATACCTTGGCGTGTACATAGATATCAGAAGCACACGAAAATGGAACACTATGGCCTTTCTACTGCGCGCATCACGCATGTTTCTGGAGCTGAGTCTGTCCGTATCACGAAAGTCTTGATCTTCATAGACTCGTCATAGGTCAGAGTACAAGTGAAGTCCTCTTTCCAGCTTTTCTTGGATTTCTTCCATTTCCATGTAGCGCTGGCAGTAACCACGACCTGCTTCGACTCAAGCGAAACTTCCATGTGATGTCTGATTAAATCATGACACGTCCAATGGGTCGCAATGAGGTCAAGATAAGAGCGAACAGCGTTGACGCCATGGAGGATGGAATGGTACGAATCTCGCGGTGAGTGGTCGAACGTGATGAGTTCAGTGGTAGAGAAGTGATTGAGAACGACGACAGAATCTGCTGAACGAAGGTCAGCGAGAAAGGCGTCGGCTGCTCTGCGAAGGTGATCTGTAGTCCAGAGGACATTATAGCGAGGTGGCATGATTGGTTTGGTGGCTGAGAGTTGGATCATGGAAAAGTCTGGGGGCAGTATATGGGTGCGAGGAGATGTTTATATGCTTGGTACCTCGGGCAGACACGCCGAGACCATGACCGATATGATTCGGCTATTATTGAATGAATATCTGGGACGGGCCCATGTCCGAGCCCGATTAATTTTTGTGTCGCCAAACACTGAGGAGGTCGAGGGAATCAGTCACAAAGCGGCCATCGAAGCGAGCATCGGGATACCTAGATAGCAGTTGATAACAGACGTTTTAGAATTAGCTTCTGTCAGTGGCGGCGGTACGGATGAAAGGTCATGTAGAGTAGTTTGCTTGGGGGAAAGAACACCTTCGCATGCAGATTCGCCTCAGTACGTTATATCGGCGGCCGTTCCATAAGCGATGCTTAATCAGTCGTAGTGGATAGATCGATTCAAACAACTCGCAGTTTAGTGGGTGAAGGTTCACTTCAGGACATGAGATTCAAGTTCTTCTCTTGGGCGCAGACCGAGACGGGGAATTGCAGGCGAAGTGGCATGACCGAAACCAAAATGGCTGCCGTCCCAGTTCAGGGATGCCGATGAAGAGCAGCCGAGCCCAAGGTACCAATGCATCATGAGTTACTCACGTACATTCTGAGGAGGCTTCCACTAGTTGTGCAAGCGAGGGAAAGTTTTTGGGAGGGAAAATAGTTGACCGATGGCGGTATTTCGCACAAAATGTAAAACTTCACATTTTTGGCTGTCATCGCATCTAAAGGTAGGTATTCAATTGGTGAGAGCGCGACGAGCGGTGTAGATACCTACGCAGTCCGAAGAGGTGTTACAAGTTTATCAAAAAATCGTGAGTGACTGAGGTGATATGCAAGCAAAGGCGCAGTCTCAAGCCAAGGCTGCTGCTCGGTCGAAGAAAGGGGGTGCAGGGAGGAGTCCTGGTAGCACCGGAGGCAAGCCCTCAGTCAAAACTTAGCTCATGGAAAAGGATGTGAGTTGAACTCACATCCTAGCTCCCTTCCCCCTCGTTCCTTTGCCTTAAACTGTAAATTACGTAAGCATGGACAATGGGATGCTGGTCAAAGGACCCACGAATAAGAGCATTCTATGCGAGTTCAACTCATATCCAGCCTTATGAGGTGTTTGCCTCTGGTAGATAAGTTCGGAGGTAAAAGAAACTGGCTAAGATGCAATAAGACGCCATGGGTTGGACTGATAAGCGCCTGGGCGCCTCTCACTTGCCTCTCACAGTTGTGGTTCAAACCAAACCAACTTCAAACTCTTTCAAACTTGGCTTCGTTCTAACTTCTAAGCGTCCAACGGACGGGACCGGCTTCAAGCTTCATGGCCGTCTACTGACTGATCTTTTGGGCATCAATTCTGGTATTAACACACAAAACTTATATTTTCTACTGGTGCCTCAGTCTTCTTGTCTCTTCTTAGTCTCTTCTCTGGGAGCCCTCGTACCAGATTGCTTTTCTTTCGTCGGTCCGGATTGACAGAAGCTCTGCCTCGAAGCTTGATCTAGATTCTACATATGCTGGCGCTGATCATCTCGCCTACGTCCAGGGACAAGGATGCGGAATTATTACCATCCAATTTTTTTTATCTTTCCGATGTATCAGAAAGCGCCGCTGCTCCACTAGTCGTTCTTTTCGAACTGCGAATTAGAAAACAACCCTGTCAATTCTCTACTATATCCTAACTACCGGGCTTTCATATACCCACACACCGGTACATTGTCGAACTAATCGAGGGTTCATGTGCATGTCTATCTTCGAGATATCTTTTTAAAAGGCCTAAACTCTGACTGTGGATTCCGCTGAGAGCTGCCAGTCCCAACATCGACTGTCTCTAACACGCACCATCCTTATGTCTTCGACCGCCCCTGCTCTGTTGAAGCTCACCTTCTTGGTGGTCAATGTCGTTGCTGGGTTCCTTGCCTCCAGAGACCCGGGGAAGTTCCACCCACCTTCATCCTCCGAACGACTCAAGGTGTCTGGATGGGAACATTGCACCCACGGATTCGTGGCCGTTCTTAGGGTACGTTCACTCCAGATGCGCCAACTTATTGTCACACCTGGCTGACATCCAATCACTCAGATCGGAACCATCATCCTACCGTTGTGCGAGGTCCTGACGATCTTGACACTCTTCACCGGCCCCGAATCTGTGTATTACACGGTCGTCTCTACGCTTCTCCCTTTCAGCAAGATGTCGAATGCGTACCGCCTTTCCATCAGCCCAGCTTTCGTTATGTTGAGCAGCATATCCATCACTGGTGCCCTATGCCGTCGACACTGCTTCCTCGTCCTCGGTCGTTACTTCACGTATGACCTGAGCATTCGGGAGGGCCACAAGCTCATCACGAACGGTCCCTATTCCATAGTGCGCCATCCATCATACACATGCTTTTTGATGATTTGGTTCGCCACCCCGGGTTCTCAGCTGGTCCGTGGATCATGGCTGACGGAATGTACGGTGGTGGGGCATTTATACTGGAGGCTTGCCATTGTCACCGTTATGTGTGTCTGTATCTACCCTTGGGCTTACGCCAGGATGGACAAGGAAGACCAAATGTTGAAGAAGAAATTTGGGAGAGAGTGGGATATGTGGAGGGAGGCCGTGCCATATTCGCTCGTTCCCGGGGTGTATTGAAGATAGAAATACATTGTGGAGGATTAATGTCGGTCGCCAAACATGGAGAGCCTCGCAGCCCCTGCAGAAGTTCCAAAACCAGTGTGACACCTGTCTGAAAATCCTAAAGTTTGGCCTTGACCCGCACGAGTTCCTTCGCTCGGTCACGCAGTACTCGCCTGAGAAGTTTTCCTGTGAGAAGGATAAGTACAAAATGTTGGATTCAATAATAAGGGGGTTGGATTTACCACTCGGGTTCTTGGGAATGGCATCGGTAAGCTCAACACCGGTGAGGTGCTTGTACTTGACTTTGTTCGACGCAACGTGCTGTGTAAATCGTGGTTAATGAAATACGGAATTGACTTGAAACGGATGGGGTGAACCTTCATTATAGAAGCTTTCATCTCCTCGGCGGCCCCAGGTATGGTTTTGATTCGTTTCGCTGCCTGTTCACTAGGCACGACAAACGCCAAAGGCAGCTCTCCGCTATATTCGTCTGGTATCCCAACAACACAAGCGTCTGAGACATCTTCGTGATCAAGGATACATCCTTCCAACTCTGCAGGGGCCACTTGGAATCCTCGGACTTTCATGATCTCCTTGATACGATCAAGCACCCAGACGACTTTGTCTTCATCAATCTTGACCTCATCACCTGTTCGTACCCAACTATAAAGAAAGATAAACACCATGAACATGGGTCGAAGGGTCAATGACGAACCCGTTTACGAAGGTTTCTTCCGTTCTATATGTTCAACCATGAGAAATGTGAAACTCAACACAGGTGCTTAAAGGGAAACTTACGCCTGTTTATTATTCGCATAACAGAGGGCAGCCGATGGTGTCTTGATCAATAGATGCCCTGCTTCGTTCAAGCCAGCCAGGGTTCCGTCGGGCTTTTCAACGCGAGCTACGGTTCCAGGAATTAATTGTCCGGCAGATCCGAACGGGCCTCGCTTCGTATCAGTAGACCACATCGTTACAGCTGTGCATGTCTCTGTCATCCCTGTGATATGCCGATAAGCGATGGAACACATTGGGGTAAGGCCAAAGATGGCTTGTACCATAGGCTTGACCAATGTGTGCCCGAGGGAACAACTTGATAAGTTGTTCAGTCACTTCGTATGTGAGCGGTGCCGCGCCGACCATGATATATCGCACGCTAGTGAGGTCATATTCTTTGACTGCAGGATGCTGTATAGCGAGGTGTCAAGCGGCGTAACAAGGAGCAACGCTAGCACTCACTTTGCAGAGGAGCACGACCTGGGGCGGGACCAACCTAGAATGGAGATGAGCGGGATATGCAGCGGAAGGATAGCAACGGCCGTACGTTAGGTGAGTTATCCGATGCCTAGCTATACTGGCTAACATCCCGACGAAATTGAACTTGGGAACAACAACGAGGGTCAGCTGGATAGAGGATGCTTGTTAGCGAGAGTGAGTCGACTACAAAGAAGGTTTCTCACCGCTGAGAACAGGAAGAAATGCATCTATCATCATTTTTATCAGTCATGCTCAGTGACTTCTTATGAGAATAATAGGCGAACGTTTATGACAAGGCCGTATATGTCTTCCCAATTAATGGAGTCAGTCACTTTTAGAGCGAAGAGCAAATGTCGTAGAAAGGACTCACGGTAAAAGGGCAGTACTGCTATGCAGATATCTCCCGGCCTAAAGCGCCGCTCGTTCCAAGTTGTGTATGCGACATTGACCTTATTGTGAATGGCCAGCTGGATAACGTTGGCTATCAGCGCGATGTGAGGAATAGCAACAGCCTGCGTGAACTCGGTCAAAAAGTGGATCGCCGTGGGGGGAGTTCAAAAATAATACTTTCGGCTTTCCAGTAGTGCCGGACGAAAAGCTAAGAAAAGCCAGCTTCGTTTTCCCTTCACCTGGAGCTAACTGGCGTTCTTTGAACCGAGGCTCCATCTTTAACCCACTCTGGATGAGTTCTTCACTGCATCTGTGCGCGCCGCGCGTAGAATCCCCAAATGCTACGATTCGGTTCAAGGGAAGACCAACACGCTCGGCAGCAGCCCTTGTCGCTTGAAGGGCATCTGGGTAGACGAACATCATGGTAGCTTTGGTTGCTTCAAGTTGATAGACCAATTCATCGGTTGTGTAGTCCGGGTTGGCACCACTGGCGAAGTTTCAGCTTTTAGCGAGCGAAATGATGAATCGGAAGTACACACGAGACGATTGCCCCAACTCGATGGACGGCCCTTTGAACGTCTCGGAGTAAGTCTACATAGGTCAAGTCACCAGGGACGGAAAAGGTACCATATAACAACGGGATAGTCTAAAGGATGTCAGGCCCCAACGTTTTAATTGCAAGAGAATGTAACCGCAATGCTCACCTATATGATTCCTGCTGAATATCAATACTACTCCTCGTCAGACATTCACTGTCAATCTGTCCACGTTTCCACAACATACCGACATCATTTTCACCTGGAAAAGAACACAAGGCTCCGGTAAAAGCTCAAGAATTGAAGTAAGATGAAAGTCACTCACGAACGCCGTATTCAGAGAATAGAACATTGGCGAGACCATAGGTTCGTGCACGCAACTGAACTCGTGCCAAATGAGTCCTTCATGTTGATTGCGGAGTCGAGACTGCTCACTTCTTCTTGTGAGACGCGTCGACCTGTTGTGTCGTCGATGAGCCAAGGATTCCCGCCACGAGGAGGAAGAGGTCGCGCGGGATGGTTCTGATCTAACAAAAACTGAGGCACAGTGAGGTTGTCGGGGATTGGGGGCAGTTCTTGGATAGGTGCAGGGATATCGGCCATGATTGAAGGACGTGTTGGGAAGACCTCACTCTTGGCGGGGTGTGGGGGTGTGGGGGTGGGGAAGCTTTATAATGGTTTTACCGGCATGTCCACGAGGGGATATTTCCAGATTCTGAGAAACTTCCCTGAGAGATCCCCTTGTGTTTAACGATCCTTGAACCCGGTGTAGTGAGTTGGAAAGAACGCCGTCAGTGTGATGATCATCATGAAGATGGTGCTTAGTATGTGGACAAATGATGGACACTTGGGGACATAAACAAGGACGCAACGAAGCCTCAGTCCTCAGGCCCAGGTTCGGAGCTTGTTACAACTTACTTAGATGAAGCACAAAACGATAGCGACGTGTCATTCTCCGAAAAACTAGCTAATAACAGTCGAGTGAAGTTTGAGTGAAGGGATGAGGTTTATGTGGAAATGGAAGCAGAAAAGGAGCGTGGAGACTAAACTCGAGTGATTGGATTACGAAAAAGAGCGGCGAATCTCGAGTGAAGTAGTGAGGTGAAAAGAAGCTAAAGAGTGTGTGATGATGGGGAGGCGAGGCACAGATGAGAGCGAATGAATGTCAGACTATAAAGCAGGGCCTGTGAAAAACTGAAGAGGAGATGCAGGGAGGAGAGTTAGTCGTTGAGGTGAAATAAGAATTAAGACATTGGTTGGTGGGTAATCATGATGCGGATTTAATGGTGAAGTGAACAAGGGTAAGGGGGAAATGAGGAGGGATCGAGTATTAGAGAAGAAAAGGCAAATGCGGGGAGCTGTCACCCGGGAGGCATTTCTTTGCGGAATGGACCAGGGTACTCCGGCCAAAATGTTGAAATCGCATTGGTCCAAAGATCGGCTTTCGCGAGTGCTTGGGGGAAATTGGATTCGTGCTCTTTGCTAAATGATAGAAAAGGCACCACAGACGGGACTCAGACATGGTGACTTTTAGGGTAGCGAATGGCATACCTAGTTTGGTACAACGCGTTCAAGCGTTGGGATTCTTCGGCCGCGGTCAGTTCATAACGGCGAAGCTGGCCTTTCATCCAATCTTGATAGTTTTCGTCTTCACTCAAGTAGTACTGGACGCGACAATTATCGATGGCTAGAGGACCAAGAGATGAGAGAATGAAATGAAGAGCGGATCGAAGTCAACTTACTTGTCACAGTGTCCATCATGACGCGAACCGGGTTATAGTTAATCAGACTCTTCTCCCCATTCTGTTCAGAGGGTGACTTGGTCGCCATTCCCTCAGTCGCAGATACGTCATGCTTCATCACGACTTGATAACACGATAAAGTCAGTGGATCTGGAGGGCTGCGATGGACGAGAGACTTACACAATAAGGGCACGGTGGCTTGCGGACGTCCTTCCAGTACTTTGCGATAGTTGATCCAGTTGCGTCCTTGGAACAGAGCGTCAAATGCACGGTACTGAGCCTTGAAGCGAGGTGTCACAATCTAACATAATCATCAGTTGTGAATATACGAATAACGAGCGTTCGGGCGGGATGCTCACCCCAACAGTCATCTTCAAGCGAGAGATAGCGCTATTCGAGAGGCCGGAGTATATGCTGTATGCGGAGCTGAAATTCCTTAGTTTGATACAACGCTAGAATAAGAAGTAAAATGAATCTGAGTGTCCGATTAAACATGGAAAGAACGTACCGTTGTGATATCGATCCAGAACTCCAAAACGTTGGCGCGGCGGATGGGATCAGACTCCGCTAGGATGGATTCAAGGGTCCAAATACACAAGGCACTCTCAAGAGTCTTCAAATTTTCCAACGCTCGTCGAGTTTTATCCAATCCCTTTGTCCGCCCTTTCCATAGCATGATCATATCGTTCGGGCTCACGGAGAAGAAGAACCCAGAGGCCTTGATGGTGACCTGACGCGCAAATTCTTCTCTAGCTCCCTCGTCGCAGAAAACTTCTCCTAGGGTAGGAGGACCTTGAGAGCAAAGTTTGAAGATGTCGTAACCCGTCGCCTTGAGCGGACAGATCTCTTCCGGAGGGACGGCGGAAAGCTTGATTTTGTTGCCGTAACGAGCCATCCCAGAATCAATCCTCCAAGCGGCTTGAGCTAGCCCCCAAGCGATCTTCAAGTCAGGGACGTTCCCAACAAGATGACGGGTCGCGAACTCCTCGATTTTGGAGAGGATGGCAGAGTCAGTTTCGGGACGCCAATAATCCCAAAGCCAGGTAGCCAGCGCGCGGACCACGCTAACTCGAACTTCCTCCGCTTGAAGTGATACCAACTCTTTCTCCGTCTCGTTGAGCTTCGGCGTCATCCATGAGGAGAGGACGTTGAAACGTTCCATTAGTGCAACAAAGAGGTCGCTTGGGGTGGTGAAGAAACGGAAGGTCATGAAGAAGATATGGGTGAAATCTGGGATGCGAGCGGCTTCTGGGGATGTAAGGATGCGGACGAGCGATGGCAGAGACGCAGCTTTAAGCTTGCCGTCGGAGGTCAGGCGGATGGTCTGATCTTCCATGTTGGGCATCAACTTCTCGATGTCCATATTGGAGAACTTTGTACCGATAGGAAAATATATAGCAGATCTCCGAGGGTCATAGGGCATGTCGGGAAGCTTTTTGTCTTCGATTAGCTCGATGATGGTTTGGGCATCGAATGAAGTCTTGAGATCCAGGATGCTTGTAGAAGAGGAAGCGGAAAGGGAGGACTTGGACTTCCCCAAGCGCCGAATCATGGCCCGAAGGAAGGACTTTGCGCTTGACGTGGTTTTGTAGGTAGCCAACGTCTCGGTTGAGTAGGACGCGGGTAATAAGGGAACTAATAATGTAGGCTTCATGACGGGAGTAGGTGTGAAGCGTGGCTTCGGAGCTGTGGCACCAACAAGTCTTTCATCGGAGGCGTGGTTGTCATTAGATGGAAGGGCCAAAGAGCCGCGAGAGGAAGGTGGTGAGGGTTTTGGTGTAGAAGGTGCAAGGCCAAGTTCAATGAGCAAAGTATTGACGATGGCGATGAACTGTTTTAAGAAAAATACGAGGCGGTTGACATTGGCCTGGGTTGAACGAAAGTAGTCATCGCGTTCGCCCGCCGTCGGATTCTTGGGGAAGGGAAGCGTTCGAAAATCTGTAAGACATCGTCGTACCTGACACTTGGATATCAAGTAACGCATGTCATCGACCAACTCCTTTGGACCGCCCTTGAGCTGCCTATATACAGAGGCCACATTCCCTGCGAGGATGGGCGTCATAGTACGGAGGCTGTTCTCATCGCCCTTAGTGAGGAACCCATGGA
The DNA here is from genome assembly GCA_002583695.1 of Pleurotus salmoneostramineus. Classification (NCBI taxonomy): domain Eukaryota; kingdom Fungi; phylum Basidiomycota; class Agaricomycetes; order Agaricales; family Pleurotaceae; genus Pleurotus; species Pleurotus salmoneostramineus. The sequence goes on from BEWF01000052.1 coordinate 104,391, forward strand.
AGAGTTTGATTGAGGACGCGATAGCTGGGAATAAACACTCTAGGGTGGGTTCAGCCTCCTTCGACATGGGGGAGCACCATCCGAGAATGCCGACGCAGGTATCGACATCGCAGACAGACGATGTGTCGGAAGATGAAGAAGATTCGCCTGGAATCTTTGTATGTTTGTGGGGCTGTTGAGACATTTTGTATTGTGCGGGGTAAAATTGATCGGGGATGAAAAAATTTGTGGGGGGGACAAGGGATTGAGGAGGTCGCAAGGGAAGATGGGTGATCGAGTTTAAGAGTGAGACCTCACTACGTCATATGTTCGAGAGGGTGGGACAGTGGCTCGGTGGGCTGACCATTGTTCGCGCGATTTGGTATGCACAAAAAGGGTCGCGCAAAAGTCAAAATGTGTGAGAACATTGCACAGCCAAGATAATTGACTCACTCTTTGCTTTCCACAAGCATAGTGCATGAAATGTCATTGCCCGGGGTGTGTATTGCTTATTCGTTGGAATGACACACTCATTGACTTTTTTCCAACGTAGACCTCGCGTAGACCAGCTGGTCCGATGGCATACCAAGACCATCAAAGCCAAAGATAGTCCCATTGCTCAGCCAGTATGGGGAGCCGAGCCGACCATCTAATGCCTCAACGCCGGCCCCCAATTGAATCTGAGAAAGATGTCAGTTCGGCGGGTCAGCCAAAATTCTTATCCTTATCGTGAGAGGGGATATAGCCACTAACCTCAATGTTTGACCCTGCGCTGCTCGATGGGCGATAGGTGATGCCGAGGCATGAAGAAGTTTGAGCCAAGCTCGGGCGCGTGCAAATGGCGTTGGTAAGAGCTGTCAGACCAAGCCACTTGGGGGAGCGAGAAGCTAGTGAAAGGGCTGGAAATTTCATACAAGTAAGCTTGTTGAGCACCACTCCGACTCCATGAGATACGGCGTATTGACCAAGTAAAGAAGTCTGCAGGCTTTGCACGAACGTAGAAGCCGCGTCAGCCATTGAATATTGGATCCTTCATCGCTGTCGGTTCCTTCCGCATAGAACTGAGGTCGTGCCTTCCTAGCGACGTTACACTTGTCCAAGGGCAATTGTGTAGCCGTTTCTTGATTGCTTCTGGTGTAGTACAACTTGAGTACAACTTGTTACTCCTGGAAGTAAATGGGCGCTATTTGGTCGAAAACAGGTGACCGCCGAATCTCGGCGCTCGTCCAATTTATTGCCTTGTTCTGCGGGCTCCTCAGCCTCGCCTCTTCCTGTTCTCCATCGTGGTCGAGATTGATAATGACAGAAACGAATATCCGAATCACTCGTGAGTATCCTTTTGCTGACTCCTTGAAACTTTTGACACGCCAAGCTTACAGTCGCTGGTGCGAGTGGACTCGCAAAGAGAGACTTTCTTGGACTCCCGGATCCATTTGCTGTTCTGACCGTCGACGGAGAGCAGACGAATACAACGGGTATCATTAAACGGTCTCTGAGTCCAGTATGGAACGAAACATACCAGGTGTGAGTGTCATCAGGCTGGCTACGACATCGTGTTCTTGACGCGGAGACCTTCAGCTCTGCGAAACCGACTGCATCCATCTCAATACAAATCTTCGACCACCGAAAGTTTCGCAAGCGAGATCAAGGTTTCCTTGGGATTGTCACTTTGACGGGCGAAGAGGCTATTTCATTGGCTTCCACGGAAAGCTTAGGTGCGTTTCATGTTTTGCTGCGGGTTTTCGGGTTGTTGATTTCGTTCTATGTTCAACGTTCAGGTCTGATAACGAAGGATCTTACAATGAATGGAAACAAGCTGAATGTTTACGGAAAGCTCATGCTATCGTTTGCCTTGCCATCTTCACATACAAACCCCCCTGTAACTGATCAGTCAGCGTCAACATCACAAATTCAGGATAGGCCCTCACAGCAACCTGATTCATCACGGCTCGGACGGGCCCGGTCTTCCCTTGCTCTCACCACTGAGTTTACACACAGTCAGCCACAGCTTCCCCCACGAGGCGCCACTCCCCTACGACCATCAACTAGCTACGCAGCATCGGGGGCTTCACCATCTTCCTCACCTTCACGTCCTTTCTCAGCCATGACTCCTTCGCAGTCCATGCCAGATCCTCGACCCACGCTCGCTCAGAACGCCCGGCGCGAGGAACATAATATACCTTTGGCCCCAGGCATCGAGCGTCGCACCGATCCCCACGGCCGTGCGTATTACGTGGATCACAACACACGGACCACTAGTTGGAACCCGCCAGGTGTAGTCCCGCCGACTACACGACCACCTCTCCAGCCATCTATACCCGCGCGGCCTCAAAGCACTGTGGCGCCCATCCTAACATCGACCCCATCGCCCAACAGCATCCCTTTGCCGGAGGGCTGGGAGGAGCGGTCTACCCCCGAGGGTAGACCCTACTTCGTCGATCACCGTACTCGAACGACAACATGGGTTGACCCACGTCGTCAGCAACTCGCTCAGATCGCTCAAGGCTCGACGACCGTCGCAGCGTCGCAAGTCCCGAATCCCCAGCTTGGTCCCCTTCCGTCTGGATGGGAGATGCGTCTCACATCAACAGGACGAATCTACTTTGTTGATCACAACACCCGAACTACGGCTTGGGATGATCCTCGTTTGCCATCCTCAGTCGACGATTCTGCTCCTCAATACAAACGTGATTACCGCAGGAAAGTCGTCTACTTCAGAAGCCAGCCCAAAATGCAGGTCTCCCCCGGGAAGTGTGAGATCAAAGTCCGGCGCAGTCATATTTTGGAGGACAGCTTCACTGCTATCATGGCGCAGAGCGCTGAAGACCTCAAAAGAAGGCTGATGGTTAGCTTTGATGGCGAAGATGGGCTTGATTATGGTGGTGTTTCAAGGTCAGTCACTGTCCCCACACTCCGCAGCACAGCACTCCTGATATCCAGTTCAGAGAATGGTTCTTCCTCCTCTCCCATGAGATATTCAACCCAAGTTATGGCTTATTCGAGTACTCGACTAGCGATAGCTATACACTGCAGATCAACCCTGCTTCCGGCATCAACCCCGATCACCTTGACTACTTCAAGTTTATAGGGCGATGCCTTGGTCTGGCCATTTTCCACCGCAGGTTCCTTGATGCCTACTTTGTGCGGAGCTTCTACAAGATGATATTGAAGAAAACAGTATCTTTGGCAGACCTGGAGAGCGTCGATACGGATCTCCATCGATCACTGACCTGGATGCTGTAAGTGCGCGTTGTTGGCCATCGGCCGAATTGACTAACACGATGTGGGCAGTGAGAATGATATAACAGATATCCTTGACGAAACGTTCACGACTTTGGAGGAGAGATTTGGAGAGATTGTGACGGTTGAACTGAAGCCTGGAGGGGAAGACATAGCGGTGACGGAGAAGAACAAGGAGGAATATGTGAATGCGGTTGTTGCGTACCGAATATCGAAGCGAGTGCGAGAACAGTTTGAGGCGTTCAACCGAGGACTGCTGGAGCTGATTCCGTTTGATCTCATCAATGTATTTGATGAACGTGAACTGGAGCTCCTGATTGGTGGGATGTCGGATATTGACATGTGAGTGGTTTCGTGGCACGGGAGTTTTAGGTTTATGCTGATGGTGTTATCTCACAGTGATGACTGGAACAAGTTTACTGATTACCGTGGATACGAGAAGAATGACCAGGTTATTGAGTGGTTCTGGCAATGTCTCCGATCGTGGCCAGCTGAGCGGAAGGTTCGATTACTCCAATTCACGACGGGGACATCGAGGCTGCCAGTCAATGGCTTCAAGGACTTGCAAGGCTCGGATGGACCTAGACGGTTCACCATCGAAAAGTCGGGTGATCCTCAGGGTCTTCCCCGCAGCCACACCTGTTTCAATCGGCTGGATCTGCCTCCATATGAAGACTACCAAAGCTTGGAGACCAAGCTTTTGTATGCAATAGAGTGAGTGTTGGATTGTTCCTGGTGTAGACTCGTGCTAACTGTCTGTGTTTGCAGGGAAACCGAAGGCTTCGCCGTCGAGTGATTGGTGGATCAGGTCTTTTTCCTTAGTCTTTGGATTTCTTCACGTTCTACCGCTGTCGTACTTACTCTGATTATTTTCATGCCACGGAATTGTATTGCTATACATAGAGACCATTTTAATATACCCTCCCCCATCCCCAGTAGCGCAGGTAGCTGGGTATGAGGTGAAGATCGATGAAAGAAAACGAGCGAAAGGACTTGACTGGGTGGAAGCTAGACTTAGGCTTTAGGACACTCAGATGGGAGGACAGTCACAGGTGCGAGGACCTCCTCAGTCAACCATCTCCGCATTCAACTATCTACTCCAGATATGAATGTTTCAGTATACTCCAGGAATTAGCCAATATGGTACGGTCTTGCTCCATGTATCCCATTCCTTCCCGAACTTGCTTCTCAGCATCTGATCTTCCTTTTCCATCCTAGAAGAGCCCCAGGGGTATATGGATGCCAACAGCGCAATAATGAAAATCCTCCAGTACAAATGTCCCAATGCGGTGCATTCCCTGAGCCATGATCCATGGATGAGTTGAGAACCCGGGGCGGCCAACCAAATCATGAAAAAGCAAGTGTACGATGGATGGCGCACGATAGAATATGGACCGGTTGTGATGAGTTTATGACCCTCTCGAATGCTAAGATCGTAGGTGAATAGTCGCCCAAGGATGATGAAGCAGTATCGACGGAGGAGGGCTGCGGTGATGGATATACTGCTGAACATGACGAAAGCGGGTGTGATGGAAAGGTGGGAAGCATTTGACATCATGCTGAAAGGGAGAAGCGTAGAGACGACTTTGTAAAACGAAGAATTGGGGCCGGTGAAGAGCGTCAGGATCGTCAGGACCTCGCATAAAGGTAGGATGATAGTTCCGATCTGAATACTTGGATGTTAGCTGGAAATTTGACTTCGCAGCATGGCAGTAGACGAACCCTGAGAATGGTTATATATACATGAGTCCAGTGTTCCCAGCCAGAAACTTTGAGTCGTTCAGAAGACGACGGTGGGTGAAATTTCCCCGGATCTCTGGAAGCGACAAAGCAAGCGACGACATTCGTCACCAAAAAAACGAGTTTGAGGAGCGCAGACGAAGACATGATCACAGTGAGCGTGTCAAAGGGGATCTGAGAGGCGTTGGACCGTGAAGGAGACCATTGCGTGTGGGCTCTTTAAAAAGATTCTAAACACAGATGTACTCTTGAAGCGAGTTCGGGCCCGAAGAACAACGTGAAGAGCAAATTTGGCGTGAACTTCAGCTTGCGGCCCCGAACAACTTGGTCAAGAGAACTGGACGCGTCGAACACGGAATTTTGTTGTGAGTTTGCCGAAACTTCTAAGTTCTAACGATAATCCTTCGTCTTAGGACAGCGAGAAGTTGTATCGGTCTGGGTCGAACCCGATGTTCCGGGCTTCCGAGCCGAAGTCGATCGAGTTCCAGGGTCGCTGCCATAGGCTAGCGTCAGCCTAGCAACCCCATAAGCCCACGAACAACAACCAAAGAATGGAAGAGGGTCTCGCACCGTTGTCCGAGTTCGCAACCTTGTTCGGTTCGTGGACGGAGCGCGGGTGTATACTTTTGAACGTTTGGTGATCCTCGAGCGGCTCGACGAAGCTAAGGGTGGGAGAGCAAGCCTTCATCATACATAACATCGCAACAGCATGGACGTTGAAGACAAATACAACATCGTGCGAAGAGCGAGAGAGGGTATACAAACAGATGTAAGACAACTAAAGTAATGCCGACTAAAAATACCAAGGAAGAACGGACCATTAAAACCAAGCCATATAAGACGTATCAGCGAGCTCCAGAGTAAATGCACCGCACTCCATGTTGACAGCGTCATTCTCCGCTATGCGCGGTGGACATGGTGCGAAAGGATGAGGATGTATTTGGGCAAAATCGTTATGATCATCACCGTCATTGAGAGGTAAAGAAGCCAGACGATCGCCGGTCCCAAGCCCGAGGACATTAAAGGTGTACGCGGAGGGAAGAAGATCAATGTTTTCCTCGACTTTTGGGAGTCCTGGGCAGCCAGGGCCTACGTGTGGCCTGGGAACAGGAAGAAGTCGAGACTGCGACGCGAGGTTCTGAGCATTCGACAGAAGATGAGGATGCGAGTCGAAGAAGTATGTAGAAATCCGCGCTTTAGACTCAACGGAATTCCTATCCGTATCCAGGCGAATAAGGTCCACGCGTTCGTCATAGGCCTTCTGAGCCTTGGCCATGAGCTTGTCCAATACAGGCTGCCGAGTTTTGACCGTCAACCATTGGCCGTAAAGAGCTAATTAAGAAGACATACCAGAGCCTTCGCGCAGAAGGGTAACAGCTTTGCAACTTCTCTAAACAGGTGGCGAGCCCTCTTCAAAGATTGGAGTGCGTGCGGTGAGAGGCGACTAGAAGGTGCCCGGATTGTTATTAAAGATAACGCAACCTGTCGCATAATGTTCATCATTCACTCCTTCCCAGAAAAAGACACGGTAAGACTTACCCCAACAGAGAATATATTAAACCAAAAATGTAGGAACCTCGCCGACAAGTCAGGCGCCAGGTTGAACAACTCCTGGGTTGATGTGATAAGGGAGGAGGCAGCCAGATAGGTCGCCAATACGGACGGTCCATGTTCATGTCCCAAATTAAACTCTTCAGAGTTATTCAAAGCCTGCAAGAAATAGCGCCGATGGAGCTGCAACAGTGCTAAAATGAAACAAAGTAGGGATGAGTCCAAGCACCAAGGCTAAAACGTAAAAAGGGAAGAAAAAGGCCTAGACAAAAACTGCGGTTGCCAGTGGCGTAAACGTACTACAACTCACCAATTTCTCTGCCCGTAACAGCCACAGCATGCTGCATGACCGATGACCGTGGATTTTGCTCATCGAGCCCAGTCACCAGTTCCAAAGTCGGGAATTCCCGTACTAGAGCGTCGGCCTGAACGATCTGACGGTAAGACGGGGGCTCGACTTGGATTGTGAGCTGCAAAATGGGATCTAGACATTGTCGAAGGAACTTGGCTTTCCAGCCATGATAATGTGTCGTTTCAGAGCCCTGATAGGTAAGCGGTTTGGCGTCAATATGTGTCAGGAACAACGATGGAGGGCGTCCCAAAGAGAGACTCTGTTTTTGAACGGTAGTGATCAACCGTCGGAACATCCACAAGCCAAGATGAGCATACCAGCCGAGTGTCCATATTAACGAGTTCCCAAAAAACTGCGCGTTTGCGCTCTTCTTCCTCCGGTAGAACTTTGGAACGAGATGCATCACGGTCTAAAAAAATGCCCGTAAACAATGGAGCATGTCGATAGCCAGCGAACTCAATCGCGTTACGTACGGAGACCGAGCTACAAGGGCGCACCGCATTAGTAAAACTAGATGAACACCCACAACAACAACAAAACGAGACTTACACCCTGGGCCAACTTCGCCGTTAGCCCCATGGTATTCCATGCCAAAGTGACGGCGTTGCTGTTGTTGGAGAACGAAAGTTGATACCATATCATGTAAAACTACCGCGTGTCAGTGCTTTCTTCCGGTGAGTCGGAGAATACTCACCAAGGTATGAACAACATCGAAATCGGGCGCCTCGGTCAAAGGGATTTCGCAAGCGGATGCTCGGGCAAGGTGGTGAAAGGCCTCTCCCATATGGGATCCTATGGATTCAGACTCGCTTACTACGCTCCCAACAGCGAGATTCATGAGCAGTAAGGAGAGTCTTCTAGGACTCAGGTCTTCGATGGGTGTGGAGTAGACATGTGCCAAGAGATTGTCAAGGAAGGTATTCGACGCGTCAAGATTAAACCTGTGATGTGGGTCAAATTCAAAAGCAATTCAGGGGAAGGAAGTGAACGACCCACTGCCATAAAGCGTTCTCTCGAGTAGCACGACACAAGGCTTGGGCAGTCTGAAATGGTGGTAGTGACTCCCTGATTCGTTTACGCAGTTTCAAGTCAATTGTCCATGGAACTGGGAACGCCGAGCTAAGCTCAAGCAAATCAGGGGGTACTTCAGGACACGCTGACGATGACCTGGATGCTGGGCGGGAAGCACGCTGGAGATACAACGGTCATCATCGTGGACCTAGTGGAGACATGGAGGCTTTCGACTTACATCATCAGGGCTTTCCGGTGACCGATAAAAAGTGGGTGAAGGCTTGCTTCCATTGTCGGCGCCGTTCATCCCGTTGTTAGGTACATGATTAATAGCCTGGCTATCTTTGTGTCCGACGTGAAAGGTTGACTTGATTTTGAGTAGATCTGGCGTTAACAAAGGGTGAGGCAGAGTGGAATACTGGTTCTGTAGGACCTCCAATGCCTCTTCTAATTGTCGCACACGGTCGGATAATTGTTGTATTTTGTCATGAAGTTGCTCTGTGTTCGCAAGAATGAAGCTTGGGAAGCACCGATATCAATAGACAGAAGCATCAGATGGTAGGAGAAATCAACACACCGGCTTCCTTTACCAGACGTCAGGGCACCTGAAGCAAAATCATGAGAACAAATTCAGCCCCCCGTCTTCAGAGGCTTACCATCAGGGCAAATTTCTGCGCAGCCCCGTTTACAGCAAGACTGGAAATGAATGAGCCAAAGCTCGAAGGCACGCGGTCTGGTTTGAAGCTTACTTGGCAGGGAAATATTCGGTCACACTAAGCATCATTAATCAGCGATTATCCGCTCCGTATCGGACGACGGGAAACGGTGCTCACCTTGAGCTTCAGCCTTTGGGGATCAAACAATAAGTACGCGACGGGGGGCTCTGAATATGCACCTTACATACCTGCGACACTCATTACACGAAAGGGTCTTACTGGTCCTGTTCTCCTTCCGGAAAAACGTGCCTCCAGCCTCTCGAACAGAGGGAGCACTGGGTTGTGCGATGTTGGCGGGCATGGGTGGGCTGACATTCACGTCTACGGGCGCGATTGAGCGACGCTCACTGAGGCAATCGAAGACATGATTACCAGAATGCAGAGGTGGGGGGCCGGATACAGAGAGAGTCATGGTCCGCGACCGCTTCGTAGGACGAGGGTCGGTGTCCATAGATAACGCATGAGTGTCCATGACCAAGTTTCGCTATTTAACATCCACAAGGACAGCAGAGTCACGGTGGTGAGGAAGCGAGGGTCTTCACAGGGTGTATGACGCGAGAAGAAGGGGATGTGAACTTCGTACTTGATGACAGTTGATGTGAACAGTAAGGAAAGATGAAATCCGAGAAGAACGTACGCTGGGCACCTTATATAAAACAGGACTGAACTGACGAGGTTGGCGCTGAGCCTTCGTGCCTGAAATCCACATTTCTCGGAGGCCGATCCTGTATAATCACATCTGACTCTTATCATCTCCTCGAAACCAAAGCAACCTAGGAAACCAACATTTGGAGGTTCGCGCATCGAATTTTTTCGGGGATGAGACTTGAGACGGGAGAAAAGCCTCCGCGCAGCACGTTCAGAGGGTCAATCCGTGAAATGCTTTGCCGTTGGACGTTCGTGGTAGCCGTCAACCACCCTCGTTGATTTCCCGAAACAATCGGTGCCGTGCTGAGCCACGCCAAGACCAACGGAACTAATTTGGCTCTATTTACCTAAGGCAGATAGGAGGCCATGAGAAATAGGAGCTCTCCTATTTCTTCAGGGTGCTTTGGCGGGAAGAGGATGGTAGCCCGCCACCCCCTCAGAGTAAGATATCCCGTTTTGAAAGTATGATTCAGAAAGCAGCTGAAGGAAAAGGAGCAAACTCCAATGGTAAAAGTACATACATATGCACCATTGTCGTCGTCGTGTGTGAGACTGTGCAAAAATTCACTTGGTAGAGTATACATGAAATCCTACGTACATAAAATAATGTCTCCAGCCGGAGAGATAAAACAGAAAAGGGACAGTTAAAGTCCCAATAAGTCGCACTTTAGAACCATGACATCCAACTAGAACCATCGCTCCAAGGTTGACTCAGAGCACCGAAATCAAAGTTGATGCTGTCCACGACCGCCATTCTTGACGACGACGAGAATATCGGAGTCGTGCCGATCGTAGGCACTCCAGGTCCGTTTCCGGGTAAAACGCCATGGGCCAAGGCGCTGTCATACAGATCTGGTAGTACGGGCGACATACTCATAGAAATCTTAGGAGGCGGACTCCACGAATGGCTAGGCGGACAGTTGACGCTCGCTTGTTGTGAGCATTGGCAGGGCTTTCTTGACGGGAAAAGGACCGCAGCCCGCTGATGAACTTCGGCAATACACTGCGAGAGCGATCTATGCGCATTCGCAAACGAATCATGTGAAGGCTGATCAAGTTGATGGTGCTGCTGTTGTTGTTGTTGTTGCTGTATGGCCAATTCCTGAGAGAATTCTTCAGACAGCGTGTGACGAAGGGCTAACGACGGCACATCTTCGCCCTCTGCCCAGCGTGTATAAATATGGTTCGCCTTGCCCACCAGCGTATTGAGGATCGGCTATAGATAAGAGAAAATCACTCAGGTCTTCCCGCATTACGACATGCCGAAGACTTACAATTACTTGCATAGCTCGTGGGCACGTATCTTTGGCAGCTTCGAATAGAACTCGCGCACGCTCCAGCTCCTGTAACGCCGCAGGAGAGAGGCACGTAAAAGGGGCCCTTGATACTAAAAGGCATAACGAAACCTGGATGTATGTATTTAGCACCATCACTGATGATCCAATTGAATAGGTGTAACTTACAGCAGCGCTGAAAGCATTCGACCAGAATGCCAATATTCTCGCTGTCAAAGTGGGTTCTCTCTTAAAGAGCGCTTCAACAGTTGCAATCATCCTGGATGCACTCAGGAACACGGCGACCACAGACGGGGCATATGGATGTCGTCGGTTAAACGCTCTCTCCGGTCCGCTTAGAGCGCGTGTGAAGAATGTACGATGAAGTTGCAGAAGAACTGCAAGAACAAACGATGCGAGATCAAAAACCCATGCATCACTCCACTAGAATCAAAACTCACCAGCTTCCAACGCAGTGCTCAAACTTGCCTTTTGCATCATAAGTTGTCTTGACTGTGTTAATTCCGATCTCAACGGCGGAGGAACCGTAAAATCCCTGATCCGCTTGTCCAGCACAATTATCTGAGTGTAATCGAGAGCGGACGGTGGGCCAGAAATGACCTCAAGGACCGGAGACAAACAGTGGATGTATGATGAGTGTTTCCATTCCTGGACTATCAAAAATCAGCATCATACGGACAATCAACTAGACATAAGGAGAAAGACATACAATAATGAAGACTCTCCGCGAGATCACGGCCTTCGTCGGGGATGTATGATGGGCGCTTGCAATCGACGTGGCTGAGGAACAGCGAGGGCGGACGACCCAACGACAGGGACTAGGAAATCGCTGTCAGAAGGGGGAGATGGGCGAGCCGATAGGAACGCCTACCAAGCGCGCATCAAGGTACATAAGCTCCCAGAATAGTGATCTCCTCTTTTCGACTTCCTCTGGAATCATTTTCGATTTGACGCCATCGCGGTCTAACATTCCCCGCATCAACGGGAAAGAAGCGACAAAACAGATGGACCGCGCATTTTCTCAGCATTCAAGTCGGAAGGATCAAGGGATTATATCACTTACGAAGACCTATGCTCTGAGCCAACTTGGCTGTCAAGCCCATCAACCCAAAAGCGTACCCAGCGGCTTTCTTGCGGTCTGAAAATACCAACAGGTACCATATCTCGTAGAAGAGCGCTATGATGGTGTCAATATTTGTTTCCTCCATGACAGGTATCTCGCAGAGTGCAGCGCGCGCGAGGTGATGGTATGTTTCCGCCTTTCGTTCCAAGGCACCCAAAACTTCAATCGGCGAGGGTGAGCTTCCGGGAAGCGAGGAGGCATTGTATTCTGGTAAGGTCGTCTGACGAAGGTCGACTAGCGTGCCGACGGCGAGAATCATAAACAACAGCGCAAGTCGTCGAGGACATAGGTCAGCCACAGGCGAGTTATACACATGATGAATGAGGTTCGGCAAGAACGTCTCACTCGGGTGTGGATTGTACCTTTCAAAGCAACCATTAGCCGATGGTAGAGAACGAGGAAGGAACGGAACACTAACTGCCAAAGAGCATTTTGCCTAGCTTGCTCCCAAAGCTGTTCCGCCTCGTGTCTGAGAGGAAGTTGAGCTCTAATATACTCTCTGACTCGATAGCTAGGCTCGGGAGACACATCTCCGCTGACGGGGAAGCTTTCACTGAGGCGTAAGATTTCTGACGGCATGGTTTTGTCGTTTGAAGCGTAATAAGGCGTAATTGAGTCCGAGAACCGAGGTGGCGAGCTGTTCACTACCGTGTCTTCGTCCAGGCGGTCCGTTTCCATCTTTGTGGATACATCGCCTGAGTGGTGATCGTGGCCGCCGTCCGAGGGCGAGTCTGATGTGTGTCCGAGGTGCGATTCACTGCTGCCATTGCCACCGCGCTGGGTACCAGCATAGAGTCCCATCGTACTCTTGATGTTGAGAAGATCATTCGAAGTGAGGAGAGGGTGGGGCTCGGTGCTACATGTGGATTGCAAGGATTCTAACGCTTCCTCAAGCGAGCGGATACGATCACTCATTTCAATGATCTTTGTGTGTAGTTGCTCGGTGTTGGCGAGAATGAATCTGTATGGGACTGTAAGCCAAGGCTGGGTTAGACCTGGCCTGCCTTACCGAGTTCCCTTCCCAGAGACGAGTACACCTGCCAATCGCGAACGTAAATCAGAGCCTGTGATCCAGTGCTTAAACGACTACTGTACCCACCTTCTGGACAAATTTCTGCGCATCCCCTCTTCTTGCATGATGCGCAGGGGAAAACACGATCACACTGGACAGGGTAGGCATAAATGTGGTTGCATGGACGCGGCGGTAAAGGGAGACCCTTACCCTGAGTTTCAACCTGCATAAGCAAATATGAATCAGCCATCGACAAACCACGCTCGTCATGGGTTCGCCCACCTCCGACATTCAGCGCAAGACAACGGCGTCTGGGGAGTTCCTTGGACCTCAGGGAAGTGTCTGGCCGCTGGAAAGGAAGACGCACCTTTTTGCCGCCCTTCTTAGCCACAATGCCGTCCGCAATGAAAATATGGTCCAATTGCGGTTGCGGACAGGATGTCTCTTCAGGAACGTCCCTGCTACGAGGACCCCCACCCTTTCTCGGCCTCTTGGAAGGTCTTGTGTCGAACTCGCATGGATTTGCGTGCTCTAGTGAGACGGTGATGATGTTGTCGGAGACGGAAGGCGACATAGAGGATAATGGGGGGGTGAGGTAACGAGATGGAGATGGAGGCAATGCGTGGTATTCGGGAGGTAGAGTTTATGGGCAAGGGAATATTTTAACTATTGGGCTGAATGAACGTGACCCAGGGTGTGGGATAATCCTCGATTGCTCCATATCATATCAGCCACTGCCTTTTGCGGCCATCGTCCCTTGTGGTGCTGCGAAAAAGGCGGACTTTGCAGCAGGCTTGTCGGCGTCACCGTCTCCGAGGACATTCCGACTTCGCAGAACCAACACATAAGCTCAAGCATCGACGGTCTGCGCGACTGCAGGTCAATTGAAACTGACTTCACGCCTGCCTCCCTGGTACCAGAAGGCGGTATAATCTCCGAGGAAACATATCAATTTACTCACACGAACCAACCAGACCATCACACGCCTACCCCGATTGCCTGTGTTCCCCCTAATCCCTTGAAACTGGTGTCGACGGTGCTTTATCACCAATCAAGATCAGGTCCATGAAGCTTTCAGATGGTCTCATTAGTTGTTTGCAAGGTCTCAGCGGCACCACATACCACATGCAACCCTTCCAAGCGACGGCTGCGAGCCATAAAAACTATCTTCGGGAGCCGCACATTCATCTGCGATACCCCAATATCGATAGGTTATGATGGGTATTCTTTGTCAAATGGAGTAACCTAACGGCATAACGGAGTGCTCTAACGTCTGATGCCAGCGGGTCCTACCCCTGATGAGCGTATTTATAGACTTGATCATCAATATGGAACATACCACAAAGATGGGTGAATGTGAGGATCAGCAGCGCTGTCACCGCCTGGATAAGGGATATGAATCATGCGCGCCGTGAACATTAAGTACTCGCCAAGCGTACGAAACATTTGCAGTCTAGAACGATTCCGTTCGTCGCCGATGATGGGCATGGATACGCAGCGGGTGGCAGACTTTGACTGTTAGCACAATTTATCGTCATGAAACTCGACGTCTCACCGAGCATCATAACTCAGAGCCTTGTCGACGAATTGTGAGTAGGCGCATCTTGTTTGCCAGCGACCGTAGATGATGCACGACGGGCGGTCGCCCTGCGTTGAGAAGACATGGTTTGCTAACCAACGAGGAGCTGTGCATGCATATAGGCCCGTAATGCCGTGTTCCTACTCGGATCGGAGGTCGCTACAGATTCGACCAGTATTAATAAAGGCTCAGACCGAGTCTACAGGAGCAGTCCCGAAGACTAGATAAGAAGGAATTTAGGCGGATGAAGAATCCCAGCAAGTCACAGTGTAAGACAATGACCCTAGTAGTAGGCGCGTGGATTGCATTCACGGCCCAAGGTTTCCGGTGAAGCTTCGAAGTACGAGGTCGCGGTAGAAAACTTCGTGTAGACAATTGAAACGCCAAAAAGAACATCGTTGTGGTGAAGAACAGAGTTCCATCCTTGGCAATGGCGACGCGTCCTTCTTGGCCCACCATGTTAGGGGCTATATGAGCACACGTGATCGCATACCACCCTGGCTCCAAGTTAGCTGAAGAAAATCCACAAGTTCGCCTGAACGACCCCGCCTTCGCCAATGTCTGGTGTCCCCTTCGGGGTGACATACGAAAAAATTGGAACGATACAGAGAAGATTAGCATGGCCCCTGCACAAGGATGACACGCTTTCCCGGAGTGGTAGACCTACGGGTCTCAATATTTATTTTTCTGCAGTTTTCTTTCTACATCTCGAAGCGAGAAGTTCTCCGAGGCACGGCAGGGGGTGAAAGACTTTCTTTTTGTATTTTTCATGCTCATGTACAATTGTGCCTCTTTGACCGATACTTAGTCTATGGGTATTATTATCTACGTCTCAGCTCTACCAGCACTACCAACTACGACGAACGCTCTGGCTACTCCTTCCGCCTCATATTATGGTATGTCCAGTTGATTCATCAGCTTGACCTGTGGATTTTGAACGGTGGTAGTAACAAGCCCACCGTGTACTTTCAGACCCTCAGATCTTGAAGTGTGCACCAATCTCGACATATATGGCTACTTAAAAGACGGAAAATCCATCACTCACACAGTCATGAGCCCAGCACTCACAATAGCATCCTTTCTCCTGATTTCCCAGCTACTTATGCTGACGCTGAATAATCGGACGGCAGCATATGGCGCCTTCGCAACTTATCTCAAAGCTTCGACATCCCGACGGCTATCATGTCTGGATTTTCTTGATTGCAAAGGGAGAAGCCTCTTTGAATGGAAGTGCGTGGAATCCGCAGCAATGAGGCTTTGTCATTCACATGAACTCGGTCGAAGGTACCAACTGCTTTTCGGGTAGGGAGAACTCAACTCACGCAAGGTGGAGAATTGAATTGAACCCCCAGGAACGAGGTTCGTCGTACCCCCTCACCGGCCGAAGCTAGGTTTGCATTGTGGAGGGCGTCACGTCATATGCAACGGTGGCGATATAGCCGGTATGCGTTCGACAATGCGCAAAATCTGATACCGCAAATGACGCGTTCTAGAAAGCGAGCGAAAGTATTAGCGAATGAATCTTAATCGACAGATGGGAAGAATCAAGGAGGATGCACCCCAGAACGATTAGCAGAACCGTGTTGCCGCTGATCAATATCAAGCACGAGCACCAGTACGTGGGGCTAGGATGAACTGCGACCGGGGGAGACCCACTGTATATTTTGGTGAAGGGAAAGGTCACGTTAGGTAGGTACGAGTTAATAAGCGACTCTAAATCACTTTGTGTTGACGGTAAGCCATGGAAAACACGGTTGATCGCGAAGCGTACTCACAAGAATAAATATGACGGCCAGATTATACCCCTTCATCGTCGCTTCCCCTTGCCCCTCCTCTTCTGCGAAGTAACGGATTTTGGTAGCCATTCATTCACGGGCTCCTCTTTGGCACTCGTTCGCGCAGGGGGTTCAGGCGTCGAAGACGGCGACCCCGACGTGGTGTTTTCATCTATCCCAAGTCGTCTGTTCTCCTCCGCTTTAGCTATTGCGGCAGTAATCTCCTCAGCAGAGACCTCTTCGCCTCTTCGCAGCCTTGCGGCAATTTCGGGAGTTATTTGGACTTTACGGACGTTCGTTTGGAAGCCTGGAGCTACATCACAGGTCCCTGACTGCGAATAGAGAGAAGTTGGAAGGCATGCTTACCACCCCTCCCGATGCCATACTTCTTCAGTCTATACGCGAGATACCACTTCCGTGCGAAGTATCCGGAGACTAGTAGGATTGAAGGTATTCTGAGAGGTTTAAGGTGACGGTGCAGAAGAGTAGATTGAAAACACACGTTATCCAGAGTAGTGAAGGATATTCGTCAACATTGTTGGCGGGCATTGTCGATGTCGTACTGTAAGTCTGTAAGTTGGGATTGCCCTTCCGTTCTGGGACACGTTAGTCCCACGTGGCGCGGAGTAACTCCTTTGAAGCTCCTAAACATACTCCAGGAGACATGGTCATCCACCTGCGAGGTTCGAGGTATCCTGGTCCGTATCCAGCTCTAGCCAGCTCTTCGCGTTCAAGCTCAAGGTTTTGGGTGGTTTGCATCTTACTCACGAAGTCAAGAAGGCAACTGCAATGTATTATGACCGAGAACCCAAGCAAGCTACACGTACAGTTTTTGGGACACCCTCACGTTAGTAACACTAGAAGTATATGTTTAGTTGCTCAACAACTATAACTGGAGCAGCAGGAGGAGGTATTGAAGGCTGGGGAAGAGGGGTTGGTTGAGGAGGAGGAGGAGGAGGAACATGAGTCGATGCAGGAATCCCTAAGGGACGGGACTCCATGACGTTTTGTCTAGCCAGGGCACGTTTGGTCTGATCTGACGCCCTCTATTGGGACGCACGTATGCATATGTTAATAGCATGAAGTATTCATACAATGTACGCTTACTAAGGTGGTTGAGTAGAAGCTTCGCGCGTCGATCTTCAGTCCCTTGGACATGTTGTAGTACCGTAGTGAACCGAAGAAACCCTTTGTCTTCTCCTCGAGTTGGTAGAGTTGTGAAGACAGTCTGGTCGCGCATAGATGTCAGACGGTAGGTTCACATAGATTTGTGAGAAAACGGTGGCGAACTGGGCATGTGTTTCGTCGAGAATCCTGTATTGCGCGGGGTCGAATCCATTTTGAGACAGAAACGTCATCTCATCCATGCTTCGGTCAACCAAAAACCTGATGGAAGAGAGACGACCTCTGACAAGATAGCCTCCATCTAGAAGGGGGTTCCGTAGTCCAGCGAGAAGGTACACAAGAGGTCATGTCGGCTTACCTGTTTTTCCATAGGTGGATGACTTGTTAGGGACAGTGGTGTTCAAATGATTGGATGTAGTGTGCGTCTCCTGGACGTAATTGATCCCGTTTAATGTCACGGTCTGAGAGTTGTCCGTTGCACGCAGCGTGTCCGACCCGAGCAGACTGCAACCTACAAACTGCGTAGACACCGGCATGGCACCGACGGGACGATGAAAGAAACCTGGAAAGAAAACAAGAGGCAATTTGACGATGGAGCAAGTTTTAAGCAAGACATGAGGTAGACATAAGGCATTGGTGGTTGCGGCCGTTATCGATGGCTTTGGAAGGTGTGAACACTGTGAAGGGAGACTACGCGAAGAACAAAACCATATTATGACAATGTTTGTATGTCCTTGTATTTGTCCCTGTGGGTCCCAGCAACTTCTTCAGGTTACGTCCTTTTCCTTGGAACCCACCACGATCCCCCCTCCTCCATGACTGGCTCAACGGAAGCTCAAGGACATTCAAATGGGACCACCGATGCCTTACTTCGCTATGAACATTTCTGGCGCGATAACTACTGTTGGTTCTTGTCCAAAGGTTACCAACTAAGGGATCGTTACAAGTCCGACTGGACACCATCATGGAAAGGAACTAGCAAACTTTCCTTCGCTTGCGAAGATGGTCTAATGCCCTTCGTGAGTGTTATGGCTCAGTGATCTGCCCCCATATTTTGCATGAACTCATTACTATCAGCATCCAACAGTACTGGACGCACGTCGTAGCTCTAATGGCGAACGTCTGATGCTCAAACGTATTCGGAAGTCATTACATCCCCACGAAGCTGATATCGGCTTGTTCTTTTCGTCACCAGAACTCTCCGAAGCTACAAGTAATCACTGCGTTCCAATATACGAGGTTCTGTATCCTCCGGAGGACGAGGATGCACTCATCCTTGTCATGCCCCTCTTACGACCCCACGACGATCCGCGTTTTGACACGATCGGCGAAGTCGTTGATATGCTTGTTCAAATTTTTGAGGTTGACCCTTCTCGTGCTCGTTCATGGCATTATTTCGTCTGACGTCACTACCAAGTGTAGGGTCTTCAATTCATGCATAAGCATAATGTTGCCCATCGGTATGTTGTTCGTTCCCATAATGTTTCTTCCATCTAGCTCACACCATCACCCTTCAATCCAGTGACGTAGCCCTACTCAACGTCATGATGGATGCAAGGACATTGTACACCGATGTTTACCATCCCAGCCGCCCCAGCTACAGAATGGATCTAGGTGGACGGGCGAGGCACTCCACCCGGACACAGACACCCGTGAAATATTACCTCACAGACTTTGGCCTTTCGCGCAGATATAAACCTGAGGACCTGCCTATATTGGAAGACGTCATCTTCGGAGCTGATAAGACTGTTCCCGAGTTCCAAACCTCGGAGGCTTGCGATCCGTTTCCTTCAGATATATACACCCTAGGCAATATGATCAAAGAAGAATTCATCGAGGTGCGTTGCTCACTTATTCCCTGAGAGTCGGCCGAGAAAGTTCTTTGTCTAGGGTTCTGAACTGATAAAACGCAAACGAGGATTTGATTTCTTGAAGCCTCTGGTTGCCGACATGACACAGTCTGACCCAACCAAACGCCCCACCATAGGCCAAGTCATCGAACGCTTCGAGCAGATTCGGAGCAACCTTAGCACATGGACACTGCGCTCGCGAGTTGTCGAGGTCAACGAATCGTATTTTTCAAAGGTGTATCGTGGTATCGGTCACTGGAAGCGGAAGCTCCTGTTCGTTCTTCGAAACGTTCCTCCCGTTCCACACCCTACGTAATAGCGTTGTATTCTCGTCTTGTTTAGTTGCGGCTGGTCTCCGCGTTGTTTCTTGATTGCGTTGTCGTTGTCTTCTTACATACGTCCCCATGTTGTTTGCGGGTTCATTCAGTTCCTTGTACTCCGTCGAGCTCATAATAGACATCACGGCAAGTACGTCAGAAGAATAAGCTTCTAACACCCTTGACGTCCCTCGCCGAGGAAGCTGTCTGTGCCCCGGATCGGCGACTGAGTGGACGTGCGTGAGGGGTTCCGTCAAAACGTCCGAAGCGGGAAGCCTTGATTTCGAAGTTGCGGTGTCAAGATGAAGCGGTCTCGATGCAAAGCCATTATAAGAACGCAGCGAACTGGTCTTCATGCTCCCCCCCGCCAGCGACCTCGCTGTCCAAGTGGTGGTCGCCTCTATTGCATATCGCTCGGTAAACACGTGGATAGGGGTAACGAACGGTTTACCGGATACCGGAGGCTCCGGTTGCCTTATAATAATTGCCAATCGACTTTTTGTCCTCTCCGACGACGACCTTGACCTCCTGCTCGCTGTCTCTGGTGTTGACTGCACTCCGACTCCTTCGCCCTTGCCATCTCCCTGCATCTCCTTGAGAGGTTGATCCACGCGGACATCCGTTTCCCCGTCCGTTCATACTGTTTTCGGTATTGCCAAGGTTCCTTTAGACTCTAGATCTTTTCGAGGTTAGAGAATACTCCCTATTTTCGCCACCTATATATCGTGAGTGTCTCATATCTTCTTTGTTTTCCCCACCTTCCCCACATCCCATTTCGTCTTGAAATTGGGGCTTGCTGCCATCCCATACCGCGCCTGCATTGATTCTGAGACATAACTTGCAAGTATGCTTAGGTTATCTGCCAACAAACTCGCCGTGTCTCGGAATACCTTTGTGCGTTAAGTACACTTCTGGAGGGCGATGAACTGACAAGTTCTTAGCATCGTAAATCACCTTCAATAATACCTTCGATATCAATGGCCTCCAAGAAGCAAGCTCGGAACAACACCACGTCGGCATCCTCGATACAAGAGGACCCAAACGCACCCCCCATGCTCCGGTTCCAGGCATCTCTGCCTAATTTGCCAGTACCGCCTCTCCAATCCACGTTTTCCAAGTATCTCGATACAGTGAAGCCCCACCTCACCCCTTCTGAATTCCAACAAACCACCTCTCTCGTAAACGAGTTCCTCTCATCCACCTTCTCCGCTGAATTACAACGCCGCCTTGAAGCTCGTGCAAACGAAGTCAAGGTCAACTCGAATGGCGTCCAGGAAAAGGCCCGAGACAACTGGTTGAGCGATTGGTGGAATGAGGCCGCCTATATGGGTTACAGAGACCCAGTCGTGGTCTTTGTTTCCTACTTCTTCGTTCATCTCGATGATAAGAAGCTAAGGGGCGTAAAAGGCGCAAACGCGAAGAGAGCCGCGAACTTGGTGAAGGCTACCATGGCGTTCAGGAAGATGGTCGAAGAGTACGTCTCCTTATAGCCTTGACTAATCGCTGGTCGCTTACCATATGGCTTAGGCAAACCCTTGAACCAGAGAGGGCGAAACAACCGTTGTGCATGGCCTCGTACAAGTGGCTCTTCCACTCCTCGAGATATCCTGTCATTCCCTCCGATACTGCCCAGAAGTTCGACCCCGCCACCCACAATCACATCGTCGTCGTTCGAAAGAATCAATTCTTCGAGGTTCCCCTCGTCAATGGTAATGGTTCGTTTTATCATTCTCCTTTCTTCATACTTAAACTCACCCCCGCGCTATAGGCATGGATTTGAGTGCAGGTGAACTTGAAGTTCAGTTTGAGAAGGTTATCGCTATGGCGGGCAAGTCAGAGCACCCTTCTGTTGGTGTCCTGACCTCCGACAACCGTGATAACTGGGCTCGTAACAGAGAACTCCTTATCTCTGAAAACCCGTAAGCTCGCACACCCCTTTCGCACATCGCCAATTTGACGTGTCAATAGGGAAAATGCAAAGCTTTTGGAGCGCATCGAAAGCGCCATGATCGTTGTTTGCTTGGACGACACCAAGCCAGTCACCAGGGAGGACATCTCCTGGAAGACATGGGTTGGCGATGGAAAGAACAGATTCTACGACAAGCATCAGTGTACGTTCAATCAGAGGAACCGTTTGCTCCGCCGCTGACGTTCGCATCTTTTTCTAGTCATTGTCTACGATAACGGTCGCTCTGGATTCTTGGGCGAACACTCCTGTATGGACGGAACCCCTACTCTCCGACTCAACGAGTTCATCCTTGCTTCTCTTGCACTGAACAAAATTGATCTTGGCTGGGCTCGTTCTACACAAACTGGTCTCGACGCCTCTATCCTCCCACCTCCCACTCCTCTTTCCTTCAACATCACCCCTGCTATCACGCAAGCCATCTCCTCTGCAACCGAGAACTTCAACAACCTCGTCGGGGAACATGAAATGGAGGTCCTCCATTACGAGGGTTACGGCAAGGGTTTGATGAAGAAATTGGGCGTCAGCCCCGACGCGTGGACGCAGATAGTCAAACAACTCGCCTTCCACAAGTTGAGTGGACGACCTGGTGTCACGTACGAATCTGCCCAGACGAGAAAATACAAGCTTGGACGAACGGAGGTTATTCGCAGCGCCTCTAATGAATCCAAAGCCTTCGTCGATGCGATGAACGATTATGGTGCCTCCGATGTTGCGAGGGAGGCGCTATTCAAGGACGCCGCGAAGAGGCATAACTTGTATGGCAAATGGGCTGCTGACGGTGAAGGCGTTGATAGGCACATGTTTGGGTTGAGGAAGTTGGTGAAAGCTGAGGATGGCGAGGAGATGCCGGCGGTCTTCAAGGATCCGGCGTTTGGAAAGACTTCGCATTGGGAATTGAGTACCAGTCAGTTGAGTAGCCCTTGGATAGATGGGTGGGGTTATGGAGAAGGTAAGCTTTGCGTATCGCGTGTCGTTCGTCTCTTCCGATGCTTATGTGATGGTGTTTGATTAGTCGTCCCGGATGGTTTCGGTCTATCCTATGCCATTGGTGAAGATCACATCCGCTGGACGATCACCTGCATCAAGAACAACCAGAGCGCCAAGGTCCTCAAGCATTATCTGGCTGAAGCCGCCACGGAGGTTAGACAGATGATGGAACGCGCGGCGAAGGAGAAAGTTAAGGATGAAAAAGAAAAGGCTAAGCTTTAATTAGCATTTCGCATACGCCCTTCGCATCTAGAAGACTGAACATTCTGGATATGGTTCGCACCAATTGTATACCAACACAATAATGATCTTTTCTTTTTTGGTTTCGCGTCGCCCCTGTAGCGGGAAAGGTCACGTGTCCGCGTCAGGCTTGGCCCTTCCTTCTCGTTCTCCTGCTACATACATTGAATACCTCGACATCATCAAACTTAGCAAGACGTGATCTGAGCTTTCCTGCAGTCTGCGGACGCCCCCAAACGACGCCATGGAACCACTGTCCGTCATCTACGCACCCATTCCATGACTTTCAGACTTTGTGCTCAGTACATACGCTGTCACAGGCAAACTTCCCCAAGAAAATACCGCACTGATGGGGCTTCTATTGGCATTACAGAGCTACAGGGAGAGATAGGCCTCCAAATGAACGCCGAATTTATCGAAACTGACTTCACTACATTCGGCTTGGCGTATCTACCATTCGAACCGGATGAGAGTTACGTCGATACCGTCATGGATTCTATACGCCCAATAGTCCTGGTTGGCGATGGCTCCCACTTTAGCGAATTCCTGGACACCCCTGTTGCTGGTGTGGATACAGAAGCTTCGTATTTCAAAGGCCTGGTGGAAATTGCGAAGGCGGTTGGTGAGGCACCACCTCCTCGTGGACGTGAACGCAATGAGTTCGAGTTCCGTCATTGCCCAACGACGACCATAACTTCCGCGATCCCGGGTTCGAACAACCTCATCGACGCATGCATCATCCGGAAGTCTTCTGAGTCCGTGCACGTTCAGGCCATATCCTGCCCTTTTGAATTCAAAATAGAGAGGGCACAGAAGTTTGAGATCAAGGTATGTGGAACTTTGCGCCTAACAAATCTGGCTGACCTTTCGTAGAACAATCTTCAGATCACCTCCGCCAACATCCAAATAATGAATGATGATCCTCGGCGCGCGTTCACGTATGGGGTGTGAGACCATGTCTAAAAGATATTCTACGTCTGCTGATGGGTCCTATCTTCCTAGATTACTATCGTTAGTGACGCCGTAACGTCGTGGTATTTTTCCCGCTCCCATTCGGCTGTCTCTGAGAGCTTCAGTCTAATCAATGTGAGTCCTCCGGCCTCCACCTTGACGTTGAAAATGCTGCTTGACAGGTGATCACTAGGAACCAAGGAAGTTGGTCAAACTTCTAATTGCATTCTTCTTCTCTACGGATGAGGAGCTTGGTTATGACCCCGACGTTGAGCGTGACTCTGAAGGTCGTTATATCTTCACTCTTCCGCAAGAGAATGGTCCCCCTCGACGATTTCGTACAAAAGGATCTATATCTGAATATCGTTCGAATACTATCACTGGGCGGATGACTCGCGTCTGGCTTGTGACTGAACATTGGAACGATCCCGACAGGGCTACCGACCATGTCTTGAAAGATGTGTGGCTTGGAATATCGGATCGAACTGAAAAGCAAATCCAAACGGCCATATTCGCCGGAATCGACGATTTCCTCAAGTCCGACCTTCAAAGCCACCCGTTTTACGACGACAATAATAGCCTTAGACCTTCCCTCAAAGACGTCCTTCAAGGAGAGGTGAAGTACAAGGACTATTTCATGACTATTGCGACGGATCATCGCGGGCAGACATCGAAAGCACTTGCTAAACCCGCTTGGAGGAAAACTGATTTATTCTCTATGGATCTCGTCGACCATGTTCCTACCCGTAAGAGGTCTCAAGCTATAGAGCGTGCGCCGACTGGTGAAACACCGCGCCCGTTGGAGGGACAGACCTCATTACCCATTGCCTATCGCCGGTTTGCTCCAAGACGGCAATATCGTGTTGTATTTGAGGAGTTCTGTATTGATGTCGGCTCGCTTTCCAAACTCGGGGAAGTCGTTGACGTCCTTGAACAGACTCTCTTTGGTACGCTAAGCTTTGCTTTCGCTCCTTCTGCATGTTGACGCATATTTCAACAACTAGCCCTTCGCCTGTTGTTTTGCGCAGGTTGGGTGCACAGAGATATCAGCTGCGGGAACATCCTTGCCCACAAGACCAGTGGGGGCTCCTGGCAAGCCAAGTTATCCGATTTAGAATACGCCAGGAAGTATCCATCCGAAGCCGCATCTGCTTCTCATGATCCTAAAACCGTAAGAGGAATGCGCTGTGTATGCGAGATGTTTGTTTCATACCTTTCTCTTCGCAGGGAACACCACCCTTTATGCCGGTTGAGATCCTGCAGTCTGAATTCATCTATGTACCCCCTACTCACGATGATGATGGTGTAGATGATATACCAACTGTTGTGCACAACTTTCAGCACGATCTCGAGTCCGTCTACTGGATTCTTCTTTGGTCCTCAACCCTACGGACGGCCGTAAGCCTGACAAGCAATGGTTTGCCTCTTCGTTCCTTCAGCGAGGTCTTCTCTCGCAACATGGACGCGTCGCCGGCAAGAAAGCACCGGTTATGTCGCCATGTCATGAAACCCAAATCCGACATGGATTCATTACCTCTGCCAATGCGAGCGACCTTTTCTCTCATAAATGATATCCGGTCCCACCTTTACAAACAATACTGGCAACGAGAAGTATCCAATCGACTCCAAGACCCGATGTCGTTCACGGCGATCCATCTTACATTTGCGACACTCTTTGCTCGACTGAAACCAACTATTACGGACTGGGATTGCAGTGATCTGATTCGCAGGTCATCGACCGTTCTCACTGCACAGACTCGTCGTGCAATGCCTTCCGACCTCAAGCGACGTTTAACCAAAGATGATGATGAATATGTCCCCGAAGACACTATAGCAGACTCCTCCGAAGAGTCAAACCCCAAAAAATCAAAGGTGTCTCCAGGGACCACATGATCCGTTCACCTTCGCGGCTCTCAGAGTCTCAAGTGATGTTGGTTTCCGGCATTTTTATTTGGCTGGTCATGGTCGATATGCGTCTAACGTTTACCAGTACCGTCAGGCCTCATCGATATCCCTCATCTCAGCATCGCTTCCCCTATCCACAAGCTGCCCCCCTCACGTTTAACTGCTGGCTCAAACTTGCATCCGTTTCTACGCGAAACTACTTACAGCCGATGTTCTTCATTGTTACTATTGTGGAAGACATTACAACTAGCGACACGCACCTGCTGATGAGTTACTGGGGCTGAATAATAAATCATCGGATCTAATCAACATCTGTGCTTGTCTTTCTACGCAAATTCTTCTTATGAATAAACGGGTTGAGCTGCTCGAGAGCACGCCGGGCGACTTCAAGAGGATATGGTCCTATGGTCTGCAGCGTTGACTTTATGAAGTCAAAGATCCTTTCCTCTCGCATTCGTCCACCAGTGATGCGTTTTACCTTGAACTGATCAAGCTTGTCGCGAGGCAGCTTCATAAGGGTGGAGAGGGCCTGATCGGCAGACAAAGCGCGCTGGAAGCGTATGACTGATGTGAACCGAGCATTGGGGGTCAGATGGCCCATGTACACATTTGAACCGGCCGCAAGGATGTCAAGTAGGTTCCAACGGAAGTTCGTCAAAGCGTCCCAGGCAGGGTCGGAGGAAAGGGTTTGCAGAGTTGTTGTAGCGTTGGCCGCCTTCATGATGAGGGGACCGAGGAAGTCAAAGGCACCCTCGTCAGCATGCACCACCGGAAGAGTCGCTTCAAGGAGACCTTCTACGAACGCCGGATGCTTGTTTACGTTTTCCTGGCCACCAGGGAGCCCATTTAAAGGCTTTCGTTCACAACCCAGCACAATAGGATCCCTAATTGTTCTTCTTCTGGGTGATTCTAACATTTGAGCAAACTTGAATCCCGCGATATCAAGACCATAATTCATCAACCATGGAGATAGTGTCGAGGCGAAACCGGCCAAGTTGATCGGATTGTCCAAGTATTGCTTCTCCATGTCCGCTAGAACGATATTGACGATAGGGTCATCGGGCGGGGTAGTCCGCGACGGTTCGAAGAGGCCTACTAGTATGGCTTGGAGGGAAACCTCGGCCAGCATGGCTCGTTCTGCGACACCCAGAGCAGTGCAATCGATGAGACTACGATGTTCAACAGCTCCGGCAATAGCTCCGAGTACCCCACCGGCTACGGGAGCAACAAGTGACCCCACGGGACTGAGTAAGGGCGACCCAAAACGCGAAACCCCGGCGAGCACATCAAGAAAAGGCATTGTCAACTTGGCAGGAATGGGGTTTGGAGGAGGAAGGTCGAACGACACGTGTCTGGTTCGCATTAGAGGCCATGGGATTTCAGAACCATCAGGACCCGGCCAATTCCATGTACCAGTAGTAACTAACGGAAAGTTCCTACCTCCCCAGATGCCATCCTTGTTAGGCAAAGTGGCGTCACGCTGGTCAGCGTGGGGGACTTCGTTTGCGGCATCTCCTATTTTCTGTTCCAATCCCGAGGCAAGAGTAGACCCCAAACGTGGGGATGGATAAGAGGAAATATCTTCATCAATGGTATGTTAGTTGAGACTCTTTTCACTTTGAAAGATGGAGCAACCTATATCTCGCCTCTGGAGACCTGCAAAACCAGACTTGGAGTGTCGATGGAACTTCCACAATGCTGCTCGCGTATAGTTTGAGTGCAACATAGCTTCGTGCCCAAGTACTTAGAACTAGCCTTAGGAGCTGAAAATTGGCTGAAAACCGATCTATGTGATAGCCCTGGGGCCCCTGAAAAGCAATGGCAATCAGAAGGGAGCGGGGCTTCAAATCTTCAAGTATAACGAACGTGCCATTTGACTGACCTTGAACTTTTGGCTCCGCGAGGCTCCGCTGCCTACCAGGAATCGTCAACGACCAGAAACTGACTCCTTTGACTTTACATGACCATCATCAGCGCAGGCAAGAATTTGCGATATCCTATCCATACTGGCATCAATCGTACGACTTTGGCAAGGTTTCCGTTGGCCAACCAAATTTCTCACGCGCACATCTCTTCGAGTTCCGTATCCCTTCCTGGCAAAAACAGCTTGGGAGCACGCAATGTCCAAGTTACCGACATAGATCGAGGCTTTCTTGATGTCTTGCACACAATCGCAACCATCGGCTCAGATACTTATGCTACTGTGAAAGATCCGCTTTTGGGTGCTATTGGGCCCTTCATATCCCCTGTAACTGCTTGTATACTAGCGGCCATTTCTACGCCTACGATCACCACCAATCCCTACTGTATCCCTCCTCCAGGCATCGCGGAACGTGCCGTTTTATCCGAAGCGTCGCTTGAAGCTCTCCTGATCCTCTATCAAGACAACCCCAATGACCCCGTCATCAAGATGGCCCTCTCAGATATGTCCCAAGCATATATGGATTACGCGCCTCAAGTCGGCGATATTGCTACAGCATTTGCTCCGTGGACAGTTGATTTCGCAATTGACGCCACTCAATCAATATCTCTTGGACTCCCTTTGCCGAGGGGCCTCTTCAAAAAATGCAAACATTCAAACGGGATGGCTGAATATCAGAAAAATACCAGTGGTCGCGGTCGCGGTCCCGAGGGGGCGTTTGTCGAGGGTCTCATCGGCGGGACTGTTTCTGCCCCTCGTACAAAACCCCCTCGCTTTGTCAAGAAGTTGATCTCGCGAGCGGTCGTCGTCAAAGAGCCCCTTGTCTCGAAAGTCTCCAAAGAAGCTCTTGCCACCATACGTCCTTACCTCCTAACATATCCCACACACACCAACTGCTCCGTAAGCCCCGCCGCGCAATTTGCGTCCGGACTTCTTTTCCAGCGCGCTTTGGTTGCCGATACAGCTCTATCTGCCATGAGGAAGCTATCGCGCAGCCAGCTTGACCGATTAAAGCTGAACTGCGCTGGGAGGCTGACTGGATTGCAAGAGGGAAGTATCTTTGACTTCATCAGGTCGACGATAGAGAGAATCGCCCCATGCTCACTCCGTGTTGCTTATCGGCCTCTCCAACATGTTGAAGCCAGTCTCAGCTTTGCTGGAGCCGAAAAGCGTAGATTGGAATTGGGGGGAATTGCTCACTCAACCAGTCCTAATCATGGTCAACCAAGGGTCACATACATCATGGAGCTGGATGATCCTGCCCCCGACTTTTATAGGATTGCGGATGGCTTGCTGAATCGTGAATAAAGTATGTTCTTGCTTGGATTCTTCTGTGTTCTGTACGCTTACAGTGCCAGGGCCTCGAGTT
Organism: Pleurotus salmoneostramineus; assembly: GCA_002583695.1. Classification (NCBI taxonomy): domain Eukaryota; kingdom Fungi; phylum Basidiomycota; class Agaricomycetes; order Agaricales; family Pleurotaceae; genus Pleurotus; species Pleurotus salmoneostramineus. The sequence continues at coordinate 133,046 of BEWF01000052.1, forward strand.
GGATAGCCCTGACGAGTTTAGATATACTTCTACGAATAAGTCCAGAGTCACCCTGTTTAATGAGGAGGTTCCTATCTGCTTTGTATAGCCTGGTAAGAGATCGTCGCGAAGTTCAAATTGGATCTTCGCCATCGCACCTACTTACGTCCAGGAACAGAGCAGTGTTGTAATGCTAAGTATCTCCTGCATACGCAGTGTTAGGAAACTATGACCTCGAAGCTCAAACACTTTGAACTCGATAAAGGAGACGAGGAAATATGAGTTTCCCAGTCTCTCCTATCAGCTCCTCGAGCTTTCGGCAAATCTAAACACTGAAAGATGTTGATTTCGAGGCCAAGCATGGTACCGTCCACGCGGGCTCTGGAACGTGTGACGCTCGATGTGAACCATGAGAGGAATCTTTATATAAGCGCTGAATGATCTCGCAAACCCCCTACACATTTGAAGGCCATGAGGTTTCCTCTGTCCTTGCTTGGGTTCACAGCCCAGGTACCTTTTCACCAGCAACTAATTCCCTCTCTTTCTCAACCCACAATCATGGATGCACCGGACGCCGCCAAAGCTCCACACGACTTGAAGGACGTGTTGAACTTCGACGACCAGCCTGATTTTGCCTTCAAGGAGGGGGCAGATGTATTCTCACCGTTAGATTTGTTGGAACTGCGCAGACCTGGTCAGGGCGTCGCCAACCTTCCGGGTGAATTGGTGTTGGTTCCTGTTAGCAAGTACTCGATTGCCGAGAGAAAGTACGTCGTAATCCCTATTTCATGCGTTCACTTCGGAATGAACATGAACATTTGGCAGGAACAAGAAATCCGTCGTGATCTCACCGTTGGAATACGCACTTGAACCTCTCGAGATCCCTTTCCCCGATGGCGGGGAAGCTTTCTGGGTTGACGGACGGACGATCGCCCACGCTGTCCCAGTTGAAGCCGAAAAGAAAACGGACATCTATCTGATTGATCTCGAATTCAAACATCCCGGAGAAGATGGGCAGGATGGTTTCCTCAAAACGACGTCAGCACCTGTCCTCCTTGGCTCAATCCCTACCACTTCGGCCTCGAACTTCCGATTCGCGCATACCGCCGGAATCTTGGTATTCTCGGACTACGTCTACGCTGACGGAAACCTGTCCAATGTCAAGCGGATGGATGAAAGATGGGAAAAGAGAGGCACGTCGGCTTTGGTATATGACTCAGGATTCGAGCGTCACTGGGATACGTGAGTGTTCATCTAGAGAAAGTCGCCTTGACCGTTGAACGTTGACCTCATATATTCGTAGCTGGGTTACCCCCAAGAAATTGTCCCTCTTCTCTGTTCGATTCTGGAAGGATCCGGATCGCAAATGGCACTTTGGTGACGAGTTCATCAACCCTCTCAAGGGAACTGGTCATGTTAGTACCAGCTCGTACCCGTTTGTTGGACCTCTCACTCATTCTCACCCCCAGAGCGCTCCTGTCGAGCCTTTTGGTGGCACGGATGATTTCGATGTTTCGCGTACCCATATCGTCTACACGTCCAAAGATCCTAAGTTGGCTGAGTCGTGGCACACAAAGCAGAACGTAAGTTTGCTCTCACATGTAGTCATCTCGCCTCTCACTTAAATGTCATACCAAAGGTCTACATCGTCGATCTTGGTGGCAAAGAACAACCCAGGGAGTTGACCTCAGGCAAACAGGGTGCTACACATAGCCCCGTGTTTAACCTTGCCGGCGACAAGGTGGCCTGGTTAGAGCTTGACAAAGATGGTTATGAATCCGACCGGTAAGTCCCTGTCCACAGTCTCAGCGAATGACTGACTTTCACGCCATTTCTAGAGCGAAGATCGTCATCTATGATTTGAACAAGAATGTGAGGTTCACGGTTACCCAAAGCTGGGACCGATCACCTGATGCCCTCGCAGTAAGCACGATTCTTTTGGAGTCCCTCGTCCTGATGCATATCTCTGTTGTAGTTCTCGAAGGAAGGCAATTTCCTCTATTTCACCGCTGGTGATGAAGCGAAAGTCAAAGTCTACGTCCTACCCGTTCCGCCCACGCCTGCACACTCCACAGCACATCCAGAGTTGGCCGAGAAGTTCACCGTACCCACAGCGCTAACTCAGACGGGCGCGGCTAGCGGTTTGCAAACCCTCTTTACTGGGCGCCTCATTTTTACTCGTTCCTCGCTCACATCCACCAATGATGTCTTCATCCTCCGTGATCTCAAGCGACTCGAAGACCACCTTGAACAAAGCGAAACTCCTCTTGTCAAGTTTGACGGGGAGGCGGAGAGGGTTACCAGGTTCAATGAAGATTCGTTGAAGGAGAAGCGGATGAGTGCCGGAGAGGAGTTTTGGTTTGAGGGCGCGGAGGGGAAGAGAGTACAAGGATGGATTTTGAAGCCGCATGGGTTCAAAAAAGGAGATGAGAAGAAGTGGCCTGCTGTGTTGCTCATTCATGGTGGTGAGTCGCGGTCGTGCGGTTTTGGTTGTTCGCTGAGTCCGCTGAATGATTGCTTCGTGTAGGTCCACAAGGCGCTTGGGAAGATCAATGGAGTACGCGTTGGAATCCTAATGGTAGAGTTTCTTTTCCTTTTCGTAAAATTCGCGCGGGGGACTGACGGATTTTCAGTGTTCGCTAACCAGGGTTACTTCACTGTTTTAATCAACCCTACTGGGAGCACCACCTTCGGTCAAGGTTCGTCTGTCATTCACTCCTCCTTAAGACCCATATACTCAAGCCTATCTTAAATTTGCTGACTTAGAATTCACTGATGCTATTGCCGAGGATTGGGGAGGAAAGCCTTTCGTTGATATGCAGAAAGGGTGGAAGTATGTCCTTGAAGAGTACCCCGAAGTTGACCCAGAGCGAGCCGTAGCCGCTGGTGCTAGTTGGGGAGGCTATGCAATCAAGTGAGTGTTGGATTTCTTGTTTTTAGTCGTCGTCTTACGCGCCTTTTGTAGTTGGATCCAAGGACATCCCGAGTATGGGTTCAACTTCAAGGCTCTTGCTTGCCATGATGGCGTACGTCCTCGTCCTATCGATAGCTCTCACTTGTGGAGTTGGTTGACTCATTTCACTCGCAGGTATTTGATGCGACATACAATGGCTACTCTACCGATGAGCTTTTCTTCGTGAGTACTCCGTCTGTCAAGGCAGACAACGATTGACCTTCTTGTTCAGTTCAACCATGAATGGGGAGGAAGGTTCGTCACCCCTTCTCTTTTGCTATGGTTGTGACGCTAATGAATCACGCTCCTTAGACCTTGGGAAGAGAGAACCAAAGCCCTCTCCGCGCTGTAAGTTTCTTCTATCCTCCCTTCCCTCATCGCCATCCGACTCACGCCGTTGCTTACGGTTTATAGCTACAGCCCGTCGAACTTCGTACATAATTGGTCTACACCACAGTTGATCATCCATGGCAGTAAGGATTACCGTTTGCCCGAGACTGAGGGTATTGGCGCTTTCCATGCTCTTCTCCAGTACGTCGTGCCTGACTCCCAAGGTCTACCCTTGTTGATCGTTCAATCCGTGTAGACGAGGCGTTCCGACGCGTTTGGTCATCTTCCCAGATGAGAACCATTGGGTCCTTAACCATCTAAACAGGTGCGTGGACTCGTAATGTGTGTCGATTTAGCGAACTGATATATCTTTATTGGGCAGTTTGAAATGGCACTACGAGGTGTTGAGGTGGTTTGATAAGTTCGTTGGTGAAGATGCTAAATAAATGGACTTGAAAGTTGAAGAATTAAGGTGATGTAATGTCGAAGTTGGTAAATATTGAATATATATAAGTGTATCCCTTTCATCCCTCCTCTTGTTAAATCAGGCTTACAAGGTTAGGTATCCTCCGTGTGTTCGTGACGTCCACCGCTTCTTGCATCACCGCGTCTACTAATACCCGGTGTTCGTACCTTGGCACCCATACTGCGCCGATCACGCAACTTTCCCCCCCTCACCACACTTCGCTTCTTGAATATTCACACCAATGTGTGAATTTCTTCGAGCCGGGGAGAACGTCCCACATTTCCGCTTGGACAGCCGTACGCCTGTATTTTTGCCAAGCCTGACATACATGGAGCACGACCGTGCTGAGGAGTTCCAGGTGCAAAGAAGGTGTGTGTGTGTCACACGGAGGACTTCGTATGCGAAGAGGGTGGGGTAGGTTGGGTGCTGCCATTGGGTCATAGACTCGTCGCGTTGTACCGATTCTTTGTGCGGTCCGCCGGAGGCTTCGTTCTCATTATGCCTATCTTCGAGAGAAGGGTATTTAAGTCAACTTGTCGTAGAACTTGGAGGTGAGTCTTTCGAACCTTTCCACTATTTGGGTACTCTCTAACAAAAGACACCAGAACATGAGGCTTTTCTCTCGCTTGCTCCCGCTCGTATCTTTCCTCGTCATCGTTTGTGCTCAGGATACCAACTTGAGGGCGGTCAAAGCAACATTTGATGCCGCTAATGTATGTCATGACTCTTCCCCCAATATTATTTATAAGACTAACTTTTGACGTAGATACCTGGAGATCTAGCGATCACTTTTGAGCCGAGCGTTTTACTCGAAGTTAGCCTTCCTCAAGCGACTGGAAGTCCCATAACCCTTCATGCGGGGATACAACTTCCTCGTAACGGTATGTCACCTTCACTCATGCCTGCTGACTTGATCATTCAATGTCCAACAGCGACTGCTGGTCCACCGACGTTCCGAGTCATCAATGCACCATCACGCGGACCGTTTGTCGTAGCAGCTGTCGATCCTGATGCACCGACCCCACAAACACCTACCAATGCGCAGATCCGACATTTCTTGGGAGGGGATTTCACTGTGGAAGCTGGAGGGAGAGGAAGCGTGTCGAGAGGATTGCATCTACTCGTTAATTCAACCAAGGCCGTTTCGGAGTTCCGTCAGCCTACACCTCCTGCCGGATCACCTGCGCATCGGTGAGTTCGAATATCCGTTCCGCTAGTTGTGGCGGTATGGTTGGAAACGGCGTGTGTACTAATCCACCGTAGGTATATTTTCCTGTTATTCGAACAGCCTGCTGGATTTGACGCACAAACGGTTGTTACCTCGACGACTCCAGTCAATCTGTTCAATATCAGCAGTTTCGCAGAACAGGTGGGGTTGGGTGCGCCCCTCGGTGGCACATTCATGTTGGTTGCTCCAGCGGCTTGATAGTTGAGCACTGCGCTGGTCGTCTTACTTATGGAACATCTGTCATGTACGATATACAACAATGTGTGTACGTTGAGCGCCACCATAACTTCTACAACGAGTAGTTGTTAGCTGCCGCCCTCCATCGACGTCGGTCCGAATCCGTCTGGCAGGTGTCCTCGACTTGAACATTGCTCTTTTGGTCAGGGCACATTGAACATCCATCTGGAAGTTCCGTAAGTATGTGCTCTTACGTGGAATCTGCGTGTAAACTTGAGGGGCCAGGCCCATTCAGTGGTCAATTGATAACGAGCCGAAGAGGAGCGATGTCGATGGTGGCGGGATTGTGGGAGGATGCAACCCCATGTATGTAGTCGACGGTACATTCTTCAGGGTCCTGTCCTTGAACACTTTGTATGTTTTTTCATTGTTTTTCTAGTCTCTCCACTAGTCCAGTTATATTGCTCGTTGTCGTTTTCACTGCTCTAAAATAATCGGACAGGAAAATCAAATACAAGAGAGATACCCGGGCATCTTCAATCTATCAAGGAATGCCTTTTGTCGAGGAAGTTCAATTTATTCCCAATTTGGATATACAAGATCGTTGGGTGACATCCACACTCCGCCACATGCGAACTAATATATTACCCGTCCCATGCCTTCCACGCTGTCGCCCTCCCCTTCCTCCCTCTTCTTCTCTCTCTCATCGTCAGCCACGACGTTGGCCATGTTATATGCCCCTTCTCCTCATCGTAGGCCATAGCGATCAACGATACGATCATCCCGCACCTGCATCCGCGTCTCCTCGAGTCTCGACTGTCTCACCTTTCGGCTCCCCTTTTACCTCTTACCGGACGACCAGCTTCGTTGTTGTCCATAGCGAACGCCCCGAACTACTCATCGCGGGCTCAGGCGATAAAACGCGTGCGCCGGGCCTGTCAATCATCACTCAATGTGAACTGAACAAATATAGGGTCTGGGAGGCTATGTCATATAGCTACGTCCTACCATGGAATACCATACTTGCAACCGCTTCGTACGCTCTTACTATGTGAGTTGGCTTGGATTTCAAGTATGCGATTTGGGCTGAGCATCTCAATTCCCAGTGGACAATATTCGACTGTTGGTGCGTGTAACCCTGGTTTACAGATGGAATTGTGGTTCCTGACGGGGTTTTTGGGACACAGCTGTTTATGCAGTACAGGTCTACGAATGGTTACTGAAGTGAGTCTCACCTACCTGGTCGAAGATCCGAGGTTCTGACATGTCCCGCAAGTCTCTCGGAAGAAGTAGAGCTAGTGAGCCCTCTCGATGCCCCCAATTTCGTCCGCCAACGACTGACATCGTAATGGGATCAATAGATCCACCAAGCCCATTGGTCTTCGATGAAAATTGCATACATGATATGTCGATATGTTCCCCTCCTCGTGAGTTGCATTGTCCAGGAGCTTGTGCTTGGCTTTGACTCTGTTTCTCGTTCAGACTTGTCCCGTATACCTATGGGCATGGCTACGCGATCACCCACCAGAACTTTGCGCAAAGGTCGTCCATCCTCTTTATGGGTTCTTGACGTGTTACCAACTTTCCGCTCAAGGTGAGCATGTTTTCTTCCTAGGATGTAGAGACGGAGTTTGCTTACGTTGATTGCGTCTTCAGGTGTCATGTTGATCCGAACATATGCATTCACCGGTAGAAAATTGAGCGTGCTGTTGATGCTCCTGGCATGCTATCTTGCCGTGATGGGAACAGAGATATGGTTATTTTCAAGCCGATTTGTTTGTGAGTTTACATGTCCTTCAAGTTGACTTATTCTCACCATTGCACACCTACTGACGCTTCTCTCGTTCCTTCAGTCCCTGAAGAACTCTACGTAGCGTTCGGCACGTCAGGGTGTTTTGCAAACGACGCTGGAGCGCAAAGTGGTAGTCTCTTCGATCCGCATCGAGTGGCTATCCAGTCCGGCGTACGCCCCCATTCCTTTCCTTCCTTTCCATCTTACTCACAGTGGTTCACGTATTCCAGTGCGTCTTGGTAAGTCGCCGTTCTGCCCTATCTTCGGACGGTTACGCGTTTCCCCAAAGGATTCTTACCTGCCGTTTCTTTTCCCCAGTTGGGCATATTCCTGCTGGATGTTATTATGACAGCTACGATTATTGTCGTGAGTAATTCTGACTACTTCACCGTTCTCCTTTCCTTTCCCATACCCGTTCCATCCTGTTTGTCGTTTTTCTGTGTGGGTGCTGAGCTTTCATCTTCCTTTAGCATTGCATACGGATCCGTAGCACACAAGGCGCGCTGGGCAAAGCATTTCTCGCGCAAGGTATGCAGATTCAATCGCTTCACGACTACCCCCCATTTACTCTGTTTTATTTTCATCTGCAGGCCTAGTCGCGTTCTTGGTGATGTCAGCTGTTAATTTACCGAGTGCTGTTCTGTACCTCAGGTAAGCTCTGCCTCTCTGGCTTTCTCTTTCATTCTTACAAACCCGCTCGCAGAGGTGATCGGTTGTATAATGGGCTTGGTTTACCTTACCTTTTCCTTTCGGACGTAATGGTAAGCAGGCATACTAACCAAGCCTTCATGATACTAACGACATTCCTTTTCTGTCCTCTAGGCTTGCAGATTGTACGTCCATTCGTGTTTCTCTGCCCCAATCAACGAGATCGCTGACTTACCCTTGGTTCCCGCGTTTAGAATTCTTCTCCTTCGTCGAAAAGTTACACCTACGGAGACTGACCTACTCGATGAACAGTCAAGGATCGTTAGAGAGGCTTTGGCTGTTGACGAGTCGGCGGAGAGTCTGCGGATTGATAAGGAGAGGGAGACGTCGTTCTCGCTCTCACTGTCGTTGTGGAAGAACCCGAAGGAGAAGGGGTTGTTTGATTCGTGGGCTTAGCTTTGCCACTAGTGGACCAAGTGTTGGATAGGATGGTCGGGTGAGGGTGTACCGTTGTTCTCCGCTTTGCTTTGCTGTCTCTTTTCGTTTCGACGCTCCTCAGACCCCTTCGTTCCCTCTCCCCCCTTCGCTTCACGATGAACACTTTGCCGTCCACACCTTCCTCCTCTACCCAAGCCGCTTTTTCCACCACCTTCCTATCATTGCCTTTCTATCCTGTCCCTATCCCTCCTCACCTCCCTCTTTCATAGCTACTTCTTCGTCACTCTTCACTCGACTTTTACATCCACTTCCCGTCATCCGTCCCCCCACATCTCACTCACAAAATATTACCGTCACTTCGAATAGTTACTGCTGTGCTGTCGAGTTATCGTCTCCCAACTTCAACTTCCCTCACGGACAATTTCCTACATACAACGAATTACTGTATTATATTCAATGTGTACGAGTTTTGTACTACATACATACGCGTTTTTGCTTGCTTTTTTCGTAGATTCTTTGACTATCCACCCAACGTTTCAACACAACCACACCGTGTTTCCTTTACACGATCTCGTCCTACTCTATACGCTCACACCATCATGATGGCCTCTCAGTCAAGGCTACTTCCTGTGTCTCCGAATAGGCGATAGCCCGGTCCTCGAAACTCTGAGGCGTCTCTGTGAGTCTGACTCTCCTGCATGGAACATGTGCATGAGAGCTGACCGGTGACCCGTTGCTGCTGTATTCTTCAAATCTGTGGGTTCTAGCCCTAGTACACTTCTAGCCGATGTGCTATGGCAAACCCTCGGGCCTATGATACGGAGACCCAGCGGCTAACGATAACATCATAATTCTGAAGAGTCTATCGAATACAAGGTACCGTGGGGCAAACTTCTAGTCATCCCACATTGTATGAGTATCGGGGTGAAGCTCCAGGTAATTCATCTCGCCGACCACATAAAAAGGATAGTGTATGTGCAATTGGGTGAGGTCGAGCAAGGGGAACGCAAAGAACTCTTTGTAGGTTTCGCCTTCGAACGGGTACTGGATCTGGATTTTGACACCTGCCGCGAATCTGAGCATCATACACGGTCCCCAATGTCCATCGGGACCGATTGCATTGACTTTGAACCCTTTTTCTGCCCAGTCGAAGCAGTTATCTGGTCCGCCGTCCCCTGGACCGATGTACGCGGTGAATGATGGGGTGGGGAGTATGGCGGGGAATATGGCGGGGACGTTTAGGTGGTAGTAGAGGATGTATTTGCCGTTCGCGAACGCGAGCCTGCTTAGGGCGGGGTGACCCTGAGGAGGACAGATGGCCTGGGTAGGAGGTTTCACGTTAGGTTCAAGTTTGAGACTGCCGTTGAGCGGGAGGAACTCACTCCTAAGATTATTGGCTGCCAGTCGTGTTGCTGGACGAAAGCAAGATATTTCTGGTATTCCTCCTAGGTAGGATGAGATATCATGCATCAATGTTCAACGGTGACGCTGTTATCAACTGAACGAGGAGACTTTGGACATACTTGGGTTTTGGCGGCCGCCATTCTATTGTTGTAGTAAGGTAAGTAGGGGTAGCCTATGCGCTGAGTCACCGGTGGTGGTATAGGAGAGAAAGGGTCAGACCGTACCCATGTACTCTCCTAAACAGACGATGGCACAAATTTTTCGTTTGGCTTTGATAAATTAGTGTTTCGAACTCATGTTGATGCGAGTAAGTCATACTCGTCGCGATAGGACACAACTTAAGGCCTAAGGCCTAAGGTGTCATCAACTCTAGAGTAATCGCTTATGCTTATGAGGCAAATTTCACTCTATCCAGGCATGATATGCGTAGGTGCTGGCAGGGATCCGGACGGGTTGAGCCTAGCTAGTGATCCACCACTACATAAGAAAGTGAGGAAGAAGGAAGAGCATACTTTATTTACGGTCCAGGGTATCTGCGACTAAAGCACGCCGAAAAAGGAGTCCAGATCCGAATTGTGCAGCGGGGCTTACGGAGCAGTTGGTTGTCTGTGAGGGGTATTGGGGGAGGTACGGGCGCGTGGTGACGATGGCTTTCTTGGAGACTTGTGGGAGTTGTGAGACAAGGGGTGATTCACGACGGCCCCTCGCGAAATCAACTTTGATTGACAGAGTGAGGGGTCTTGATACCAGCAGGAGAAACGGGTTCACCAATCAGTCCTTTGATAAAAAGGCTGAAATTCTGCTAGACCGAAGACGTGCCAACCAACCTCTCGTGCTTTTTGAAGAGTCCCCGGCCATAAACGTGACTTGGGCGATGGCAATTGCGCGATCAAGCAGCCACGGAGCGAACGCTGTAGCGATATCGTCGATAGTTGGAGCGTGTAGTCGATGTAGGCCTGGGACATATCTGATAAAACCATCCAGACGTCCGACGGCGGGATCATCAAGGGTGTCTTGATAGAGGCCCAACTGCTGCGATACCAGGAGGGGAAAACATTATGGATTGGTGGTGATTGTAGGTGTAGCAATGGGACACAAAAGCGGATTTATCATAGTGACATGAGTATCTGAGCCGACTGAGCAAGACGTCAAGAAAGCCGGGCGATTTTGAGAGGAAGGGACACGGAACTCGAAGAGATGTGCGCGCTAGAATTTCGGTTGGTTGCTGGACAAAGCCGTATGAGTGGTGCAAGTATGGACTGGATATTGTAAATTCCTGCCTGCGATGACGATGGACATGGAACGTGAAAAGACTCTTTGTGGGGGTACTTACACGTTGAACGTCGAACGTTTGGACGTTGATCAACTCATTGACCTCCCCAATTCAAGTCTGCATTCATACATATACACACACTGTACCCCTCTTGATGCACGGGCCGCATCTACGCCGCTGGTCGCATCGAAGTCTCCTAGCTGTATACTCGTCCCATCAGCAACCAGTACACAAAGCTAATCATAGGAGATTCAGAAGAAACCTCACTTCTACAGGGAACACAAGCGTTGATAGGTCGCGGCGGAGCAAGTGATGCGCTACTCCCATCTAGCTCCTCTCCTTCCAGAGCATCAGGTCGTTGAGAGGAGGGTTCGGTAACTCGAAGTTGGGTTGTGTCGGGGGTGACGTTTGTCGGTGTGACTAGCACAGGATGCGTGTCAGTTAATTCTAGAGCCCGAGAGCGAAAAGGATGTGTACTTGAGGTAGTATTGGTCCATTCAGCGTCAGCATGGCGATGCAGTGAGACGTCGTTTGTGACAACGTCTTCAGAGGTTGGCTCAGAAACGGTGTCGTCTTCTCTAGCTCTAGATAGTAGAATAGTAGAAGGATGTTCATCAATAAAATCATTCGACTGAACATGAACCGTATAAACGACCACCTACTTCGTCGCATCGATATCCATGGCTAGATCTCCGACAGCCTCCCACTTTGCTGACATAGCTCCGCCTCGTCTTTCTTCTGTCGTAGGCTGATACACGAGATGAGTCGACGAAGTCATTGAATCGAAGAGGTTTGGAGGCCTTTCTGACATTATATCAGCGTAAGTATCGCGATAAAATGATTCAATGAAGACATGCGGTTACCTCATGTCTGGTGTCAATATTCACCAACACGGTCCTTCCAGCTTCCAGCGTCAATGCATTAGTCCACTTCAACTTCAAGCCTAATCGCATCTGCCCAGCAGCGACCCCCACCCAATGTAATCAATCCCATCAACTCAGCACTCGTTCAAACGTTCAACGTTCACCGGCCACCCCCCATGGCATCATTCAAGTTTCAACGTCGATTTTCAACTTACCCCCCTCCCAAAACCACATCAACCACCCTCCTCACCACAGGAAAACACACCCACCCCAACCCCTCAACACGACACACCCTCGATAACGTATCCAGCGGAACCACCAAAACCCTCTCGAGGACCCTAGGAAATTCATCGTCCGATATTGACCCGTTTGCCCAGAGGTGTAACGCGTAGACAAGGGGGAGGAAGAAGAGGGTGAACCAGAGGATGAGGAATGTCCTGTTTGCGTGGTATTCCATGAGTATTAAGTATTTCCAAAGACGAATGAGTGGAGGGGGAGCAAGAAGAGGTAGGATGATAATGAAAAAAAGAGAGAAAAAGGGAAAACGCAGATGCGAACGCAGTACGTACACCGATATAATAACCCCCGTCATCAAACATATCAACGACACACCCCATTCATACCCTGGTGGTCTCGCCGGCGACCCGCGTCCATGTTTATCGATCCGACGAAGATACCTATCCGTCCTTTCGAGGGATGTGAGCTCGTTGCGGAGGAGTGTTTCGCGCGTGGTTAGTTGGTTGAGTAGGGTTTGAGTGGGAGTGGGAGTAGTAGTGCAGGTGTTGGTATTCGTATTGGTATTGGTGGGAGGGTGAGGGTGAGGGTGAAGGAGGGCGAGGGTCAGAAGGTCATAGGTCATCTGTCGCGTTTCTGTTGTTGTCGGCGGTGTCCGCGTCGTTTCGGTATGACTTGAAGACAGAGTGTTGGCAGCTTGAGAAGCCAGAGACGTGTTCGCCTCCAAAATTGTACGGGTACCAGTATACTCCGATTCCGCCAGCACAACGCGTCGAACAATCCCAGACACCCATCTCGCATCAACGTCCACATTAACATCAACACCGACATCATTATCTAGAAATTGCGAAAATCCAAATCCAAAGGATAAGCCCATCATTGAAACTTGGAGAGCAAGTAGCGTATGAAGCCTGAAGCTGAAGAGGTACTCACCACGTTCAAGGCTAGCAGCACCACGACAAGCCGGGCAGTACACCACATTCCCATGCCCATCAGCATCCGCATCGTCGTCAACGTTCCGCAGAAGTAACTCCCGAAGATATACCCTCCAGCATTCAATGCAAAGGATATGACCTAAAAAACCAGGTCAAAAGCGAAAAATCAAAAACGTGAGAACTTCAGGAATCAGAGAGAGGACATACTTACCACACGGTAACGCCGTCGGCTTGGTCGGTAGACCAAAGCAGAGGGTACAGACGACGATATCGTCCATCATACTCTTGAGTCCTCTTAAGTCTGGGTTCGTTCAAGTGTACATCGAGGCGAAGGTACGAGTTGCGGAATGGAAGTTGTCGTTAAACGCATGATGATGTTGCGTGTGTAGTGTTGGTCGTTTTTGGCATCACCGAATCGCCCGACTCAGGTGACCCTGAGCCCCTAGATTGTTCCCTGACTCGAAGTGGACTCCAGAGCGTTCGACGCACACAACCACTAGCACTCGGTATTCAGCATCAGTAATCAGTACTCAGTACCAACACCGGTACTTACTACTAATTACTCCATACATACCCTTCTCTTGGGAGCCCCCTCACCCACAATCCCCGCAATCGCATAATGCAAAACCGCCGCCGAACTCCCATCACTCTCCAAAACACTCATCCCCTCCAGCTTCCTCTCAACATCACAAAGAAACTCCACCACACCAGACAAACATGCCACCTTCGCACACGTCGCGTGTAAGGCAATGAGGTCCGCAGATGGAAGGGGTAGATGAACGGGATCGGGGGTGGTAAACGTCACTAGGGATCTTCCTGGGGGACAATAGCCTGGGTGGGAGACTTGGATGAGATATTGGTTTGGGGTGTCCTGCGAGAATCAAGGTCAATGGTAAGGTTAGAGGAGGAGGAGGAGGAGTAAAGGGGTTGTGAGAGTCGCGAGTTAACTGGTCACAATTGAACGAAAGAATGGACGCACTGTTGCCTCCAGCCAAAGATTGAGTTCATCAAAGCGATCTTGCACGTTGTTGATTTGAGTAATCACGTTGGTCAGTGAGTGCACGTTTGCACCGTTCAGTTTTTCAACATCGTAGCCCCAGCATTTCATCACAGCTAGAACAACCGCCACATAGTCTCTCTGTTGAGGAACCCGCAATCGGTCAGCGCTTCAGCACTTGCACTCGGTGTCATGATACGATGCCATACACATACCTCACCACTCCCTTGAGTGAACTCGCCCTGGTTGGCGTCGTCAGCTCGAGCATTGAAATAGGTGGGCGCAGGAACGATATGCGCGCATCTTGTTAGGACAACCGATCCAAACTCGGTCAACGTTTCCAATGGGAGATCCAACACCGTTTCCACCAAAGTGTCATACCATCCTGAGACTTGACATTTATACCCGTCGCGTTTGAGGGCCTATCGTATAAAATGTCAGTGCATGTAAATTGAAGATAATTGTGTGTCTATACACAGATGTAGGAGGAATAATAAAGGAAAGGGAAGAATACGAAGCGAAGTCACTGACTTGAGCCTTCGCCGTGAAATGATCCTTAGGCGTCTCTTCCATTGAAACATCCAGCAAAGCGCGGTTTCTATCAGAGCTGCTGCAGTATCCTGATGCGGGAGGCGTTCTCGATTTATATGTCTGAACTAATGAATATGTGATCAGTTTGACTCGTTGCGGTCACCCGTACTGGATGAAAAATCAACAAGGTGCTTAGTACGTACATGGACGTATAAACCACTCAATGAACGCGTCTCCCAACGCACGCAGAGCGTCAGGTTCCGCGTTACACGAAAGAATCGCGTCAACGAGGTCCACCAAAGCCTCAGATCGGCTCATATGTGGGAGTTTCGGTGCGTGAAGGAGAAGATACCCCAATACTCGCGCAGACATGACAGCCTCTGAGTTGTCCGACTTTAAGGAGGCCTGCTCGAACTCCAGACAAACATTGTACGCGTTTTCGGCATTGGGTGGTAGATCGGGTGATATGTCCTTGACTTCGGTCGGTTTTGGTAGAGGTACAGAGGGGTCAGGCATGGTAGGATCTTCAAAATGTGAGTACTAGGGTAGAGTTGACAGGTTCCATAAGAACTGACTCAATCTTCCGGATAATTTCATTCTGAACTCCTATTCGACAGGAGTGCCAGTCATGGTACAGTTGCTGTTGGTGTAATTCAGGCAGCATCATCGATTCACCGAGAAATAAACATAATACATCCAATTGACGATCCCAAAATTTAACCAAACCTCTTTCAATCGCGTCGCGTCACCTTCACCACCCCAACGCAGTGGGTAGGGTAAACAGAGCTCCGGAATAT
Source organism: Pleurotus salmoneostramineus (assembly GCA_002583695.1). Taxonomy (NCBI): domain Eukaryota; kingdom Fungi; phylum Basidiomycota; class Agaricomycetes; order Agaricales; family Pleurotaceae; genus Pleurotus; species Pleurotus salmoneostramineus. Next base: position 148,091 of record BEWF01000052.1, read on the forward strand.
ACCTGACACGACAGATATCCGGCAAAGGCGGTATAGGCGGGAGACGAGGGTGTACAAGGACTGATTTGTGGAACGTAAGCTTCCATCCTTTCGCGTAGAGATACCAGGAGAGTAATGTCGGGAAGACGACGATGAGTGCGTATATGATGAGGAAGGTCCTATGGTACAGAGCCGCATTAGCATCGGTGTCGAAATGATAGCGCATCTCAAGCTCTGTTGGAATCTTAAGATCTTAAGGTGTAACGTAACTCACAGAAGGATCAGAATCGTCGTCAACAACGTAACGTACGAAAAGTCCGTGACACGCGCCCCCCTCTTGTCGTATTTGTGGATGATACCTTCCAAGTACCATCGGGCCTTGAAGAGCCAGGTGGACCCATGGTTGAGGATGGCTTCACGGGCGGAGAGATCGGAGAGGAGAGAGTCGATTCGGCTGACAGCTGAGTCTATGTCTATGTTGCAACCAGGAGCCTGAGTCTGAGGTAAAGAAATAGCTGGAGTCGATGGTAAAGTCACGCGTCGCGTAACATTAGGGAGTCGTACTCCGTCGCGTTCAACTTCCCTTGCTACGCGTAAGTTCAGTGCTGTGACATATAGTGCCAGCATGGTAAATGGAAAAGCCCACTCACCGTCGCCCACACCACGACAGGTAGGACAACTCAATACCTCCGTCCCTGTGTTTCCTCCCTCTCCCTCTCCACGAGCATGCTTGTGCGCACTCCAGCAATTGGTACAGTAGACATGGCCTTTCATAAAGCAGTCACCATCGGAACTATGCATCGTTACGAAATAAACATACCACAAGGTATAGAAGCTGGACTGCTTGGTGGTCCGTAGCAAAGGCCGCATAAAACGGCATCATTATTCATGAAAAGTAGTCTCACGCGTCAGGCCAGGCCTTCAGCCTGAACGTGATGAACAGCGAACAGATACAGGGTGTCGGGGATGCGGTTCAGAATCAAGAAATGGCGTCACCAAGCGCTTGTTTCGCCGATCAAAGCAGTATCGAGTGTTGTTGTAAACTCCCACAATCAAAAGCACAAAGCCAAAAAGTAGACTGGGTCCTGAAGACGACGAACACAACTGTATCGTCATAAATTTCATTTATTTAAATGCCCACCATCAATGCCATGACATCGATAAAATCAGCAGATGCAGCATCCGTCTCCCCTCCGTCAGCCAGCAGCTGCGCCGTCTTCTTCAAGCACCACGGATTGCACAGGAACCAAAGAAGAGGAAGTAGGAATGGCCTACTCGATTTGGAGGTCGAAGACTGAGCTCGAAGGCGATCCTTCTATCTTATCAGAGTGGTGCTAGATGTGCCAAGTTATCAGTTCTCCGTTGTTATCAAGTACTCCGAGTCGTTGTCAGGTACTTATTCGTTATCAGTCTGGTTATCGTTGTCGCATACTCGCCTTCGGAAGCACCACGAGACGGCTTAGCAACGCAACGAGGCCTGCATCGTAGAATTGAGTATTGGAGTGGAATTAAAGTCTGAAGAATTAAAGTCTGAACCTTCGAAGGTCAATGTCGTCATCCTACCTCGAGTAGGATAGTACCCCCTTCGAAAATTCGAAGCGTTCGTCATCCCTGCACCCCTTTCTGGTTCACCCTTCATAGAAGTTCAGACTTCCAATCAAGCATCAAGCAACGAGCGTGTTGTTCCATGTTCGGCAGGGCGTGATAGATAAGATTAAGATTCAATGAATGGATGGATGAATGAAGCGAGTATGTGCGCACCTCAGTGGTATGGTCGAGGGCGTGGATAGTGTAGTACCCCCGTTACCCGTTCAACGACAGCATCAGGATTAACCTTAGAGTCTCCGAGTTAGAAGGAGGTCGCCGTTTATGAACCGTGAAAACGAGGGCACGGATTCCAAGGGTGGTTGCCACAAGGACGTACATGTCCTTCAAGCGAGCAGGGGTCCAAAGCTAAGCACAGACACGCTTGAGCTTATGACCATGACGGGGTAGCTAGAGTGACTCTGATTCAAGTATAAATCGAGCAGCTCTGTGAATCGTAGCTAGTGACGATGATCCGTCCAGAATCCACGCATGTTGGTTTCAGTTTCAGCCCGACCAAGCTCAAGACCTATCGAAATGAAACCCCGGGTGAGCTTAAGTCAAAGCCTACTAAGCTCAAGACCTAAGCACGCACCTAACGAGTGTGTAAAGTGCGGATAAGAGGACTTGGCGATGGAAAGTCTTCTAGCATGGATCATTGCCGGCAACTAAGAGTCTTGAAGCTTGAAGGTTTGAGTTAGCAGAGAGAGACCTAAGTACATAGCTAACAAGTAAGTGAGCGGCGAAAACAGTCATAACCACGTCTGGAAGCGTATCATAGAGTTTAAGGCTGGCATCGGCCGATAACGCTAAGGCTAAGCATCACAGGAGGGAACAGAAGGTCCACGTCGATGTTGAGCATAAGGTAGAGAGGTCATCTGACGGTGAGGCGACGATGCCAACAGATGAACGTAAAGATCCAGGAAAGCCCGAGGTAGAAGAAACGAAGCTGGAAGGAAAGAACGGTCCGCTCAACGTCGTGGTTGTCGACGATCCATGTCACGCCACCCGTCACGTGTAGATTCGCCGCGGAGTCCCAACGAACTTGGAATGTCCACTTGATCCTGATTCCTGATCATGATCGCAACCTGTCTCCCTCCGCGTCCTTCGACCAGGTCCACCACCTCCTTCTTTCATGGATACCTTGACTTCCCCCTGGTATCCAAAGGCATTTACCAACCTCCGAGACCACAAGTCCGAGCTACCCCGGTCACCTAATTCATGTCCACTAACAGTCCAAGGAATTCATAGAACTCGACGGCGACTAAAGCGAAAGAAGACATTTCGGACAAGCGTCGATCTCGTGGACTTGGGACTTGGATGATTCTGGAAGCCCGCTGCTAAGTACTTAGTACTTATCAGTGACATCCATGCGAGAGACTTATCTGGAGAACTGGAGAGCTGGAGTTATCTAAACACCTGTCGAAGCTTGTCTGATAACAGAGCTATGTGGCACCTCCGAGGCATGTCCATGTTCTCCGCGTACGTTCAGAGCATCTCTGCTACCCGGTCTACGATCGCTACGTGCAACGGCATCATGTGGAGCTCTTCTGGTCCTTGACTCCTTCGACGTTCCATCTCTATCGTATGCGCAGACAAGAATCCGAATCAGGGGAGAACCATCCACAGCACTTGGGCAATGTACACACCGATCGCCAACTCATAGTTGCTTTAAACATACGACTTTATCAAAGTATCTATTGGCCGGACAGGTTAGTTGGTATCGAAAAGAGCACCATCGTACCGATACTATCGATCCAGTAAGATAAAGGAAACGGGAGAGTAAGGCAGGAAGGACGAGGACGAAGAAAATTAGGACGACGCAAGTTCTAGAGTCCAAGCAAAGTATTATCCAGCATTAGTACTTCTTAGTGTTGGTATTAGTTATTAGGTCATTGAGTAGAAACTCACAGAAGAATCAGAAACACTGTCAACAAGGCCCGTACTACTACGACACGCGGAACGCTGTGAAAAGGCGTTGCCAGGATTTTCATGTTGTACTTGTGGATGGTTCGTCGGAAATGATATTGCCATATTGGGTATTGAAGAGGTAGGTGTCTTCGCGTTACCCCTCCCATCCACAGACCTCATTGCGCTACACGCGACCTGTGCGAAGGTGGCGTGCTTCTCTGGTGTGGTGGAGTTTCTTTGTGATGTTGAGAGGAAGTTGGAGGGGTTGAGTGTTTTGGAGAGTGATGGGAGTTCGGCGAAGGTTTTGCGGTATGCGATTGCGGGGATTGTTGGTGAGGGGGTATCTAAGAGAAGGGTGTATATGGATTAATGGGTAGTACTAGTAAGTACTGGTACTGAATATTTGAATACCGAGTGCTCGTGGTTGCGTGCGTCGGACGGTCTGCAGTGTAGGTCTAGTAACAGGGAACAACTTAGGAGTTCGGGGTCACCCGAGCGAGCGCTCGGGCGATTCGGTGATGCCAAAAACGACCAACACTATACTGTCACACGCAACATCATGCATCATCATGCGTCTAACGACAACTTCCATTCCGCAACTCGTACCTTTGCCTCGATGCCCACTTGAACGAACCCAAACTCAAGAGGACTCAAGAGTATGATGGACGATATCGTCGTCTGTACCCTCTGCTTTGGTCTACCGACTAAGCCGACGGCGTTACCGTGTGGTAAGTATGTCGTCCTTCCTTCCTGCCTTGTTTCTTTCTTTCTCTCTTCTTTGAGGTTCTTTGAAGAATCTCTCTTTCACTCCAACGTTGATTGAAGTGCCCATACTCACACAAATTTTGCTTTTGACTTGGTTTTTCTAGGTCATATCCTTTGCATCGAATGCTGGAGGGTATACCTTCGGGAGTTACTTCTGCGAAATGTAGACGATGATGCGGATGCGGATGGGCATGGGAATGTGGTGTACTGCCCGGGTTGTCGTGGTGCGGCTAGTCTTGAACGTGGTGAGTCACCGAAACCCCTCGTATACATATATCGTATGCGCGATGGTACTTGCTCTCTATGTTTTAAACATTTAATGGCTAATGAACGATTTGGATTTTGGGAATTTCTAGGTAATGATGTTGATGTTGACGTTGACGTTGAGGAGATACGGGTGTCTGGGATTGTTCGACGCGTTGTGCTGGCGGATTCGGATTCGGAGTATACTGGTACCCGCACCCGTACAACTTTGGAGGCGAACACGTCTGTGGCTTCTCAGGCTGCCAATATTCTGTCTTCAAGTCATACCGAAACGAGGCGGACACTGCTAACAACAACAGAAACGCGACAGATGACTTATGACTTTCTCGCCGAGGCCCTCCTTCACCCGCACCCTCACCCTCACCCTCTCGCCAATACCGATACCAATACCACTACCACTACTACGACTACCAGTACCACTACCACCACCCATACTCATCCTCATCCTCCCACTCCCACTCAAACGCAAACGCTCCTCAACCAACTAACCACACGCGAAACACTCCTCCGCAACGAACTCACATCCCTCGAACGGACGGATAGGTATCTTCGTCGGATCGATAAACACGGACGCGGGGCGCCGGCGAGACCACCAGGGTATGAATGGGGTGGGTCGTTGATTTGTTTGATGACGGGGGTTATTTTGTTGGTGTACGTTCGCGTTTGCGTTTGCGTTTGCGTTTCCCTTTCTTTTTTTTCCTTTTCTTTTTTCCTTTTCTTTTTTCCTTTTCTTTTCTTTTCTTTTCTTTTCTTTGTCGCAATCCCACTCACTCACTTACACCTTACCCCCCTCCTTTCGTTTTTTTCATAATTTCATAATTTCTTTTTTCGCTAACGGCATACTCTAATGGCGTAACAGGACATTCCTCCTCCTCTGGTTCACCCTCTCCTTCCTCCCCCTCCTCTACGCGTTACACCTCCCGGCCTCGGCAAAGGGATCGATGAGGGGTTGGGGTGGGTGTGTT